>JAEQML010083508.1:0-10449 GCA_016904865.1 Pissodes strobi | reverse complement strand
GTGAGATTGACGTCAAGCGAAGATACTACACCTTATTATTTATTTATTTCGACGAAGCTTCATATAATTAGGATTAAACTTCACTAAGGTAAGTTCGTTTAATCATAAAATTATATTTCAGCTTCGTCTCATAAATAAATAATAAGGTGTAGTAATTTAAAGTAATTTGCAACAATTATTTCCAAGACAAAAATAAAAAATATACATTTATTCTGTATCTGTGCGTTATTTTACAAAACCAAAAATCAAAAATAAAAAATATTAACGTAATTATTATTTTTTAATTATATATTATATATATATGTCACTTAGAACTAAGTACAGCGTTAGCAAACTCAGTAACGCTAGAGTTTAAGGGTTTGTTATAAAAAACAGCAAAAGTTTTCGATTTTTCCGTCCATCCTGCTGCTAGTCGAATACTATCGTAACCAACGTTCGTTCTAGCGGCTGCAGACGTTGATGCATGACGTGTGCTATGCGCACCAAACTTTCTTATATCCAACCCACTCTTTTCTAGCATATTTTTCAGCCATCTGCTAATAGTCTGGGTGGACGCGGCTTTATAGGGTTTTGTAGTTGTAAGGAATAGACTACTAATCCCGTCCCGAATATTACTTGTTTTTCCCAAATAGGAGAGGAGAGATCGAGCTGGGCATATGTTTACGTCATTATTGTAAAACGGCAAAATCAGAGTGGGTTGGATCCTGTTAATATTAGAAGTTTTAATCCTTTTTTTAATCTTAATTTCTAGTCTATCATCAATTTTATTAATGTTATTAATGTCAATGCTTGCTAACGTCTGTACACGTTGGCCTGTGGCTAAAGCTAAAAGCATTGCAGTTTTGTATGTTAGGTTTTCTAACCCTATATTTTCCATAGCTACTTTCCTAATAAACTCAAGTACTACTGCTGGGTCCCAAGTGTCACCGTATTTAGGTAAAGGCGGTCTAACGCAACTTAAGCCTTTGAAGAAACGTTTAATTCGGAAATCTTCACTTAGATTTGGTCCTAAAATTTGCGATAGTGCTGCTCTGTATGAGTTAAGAGAGCTAAAAGAGGACCCTTGATTAAATTGTATGGTTAAAAATTTAAGTACTGAGGATATTAATGGCAAAAAAAAATATTCAAATTCTCTTTTTTGCAAAATTTCCACCACAGCCGCAGGCCAACGTTATATTGAGCAATAGTCCTTTCAGTAATTGATGCAAGACATATTTCCAACGATTCATCTGGTACATTACCAAGCTTTAAGGCCTGGATGATAAGACTGCGGCCACCAGGGTAGTCTTCCTCCACAACGGATGAGGTGTTCTATTAAATGATAATAATTTTCTATCAGGTTGGAAAAATATGGGTTTGCTTTCTAATAGAGATGTAAAAAGTGGATACCATGGTTGAGATTCCCATAATGGCACAACAAGTATACCCCTGGCCTTGTCTGTAATTATTTTCCGTAAGACTCGTAATATTAACGCAAAAGGGGGGAAGGCATAAAAGTAATATTGATCCCAACATAAAGTAAAAGCATCAATAGCAAAACTATCTGGGTCTCTCAACCATGATACAAACTTCGTACATT
This sequence comes from Pissodes strobi, assembly GCA_016904865.1. Lineage (NCBI taxonomy): Eukaryota > Metazoa > Arthropoda > Insecta > Coleoptera > Curculionidae > Pissodes > Pissodes strobi. The sequence goes on along the minus strand of JAEQML010083508.1, from coordinate 8,870 downwards.
TTCTGTTGGTTCTTGATGCAAATAAATCTACATCAGGACTACCAAATTGTTTAACTATTTTGCCAAATACTGTCTTATCTAAAGACCATTCGGTTTCCATTGCCAAACTACGAGATTCAGAGTCAGCATCCTTATTATCACTAGACCTTATGTAAGAGGCATATAAAAAACAAATTCCTTTTTTCACACCATTGCCAAATGGAGCGTGAAAGATAATTAAGTTTTGGATATTGAACGCTGCCCATCTTGTTGACATAGGCCAAGGCTGTTGTATTGTCAACACGACATAAAATATTACAGTGTGATAATTTATCTGCAAAACATTTCAAACCAAAGAAAAGTGCTAAAAGCTCTAAATAATTAATGTGATTATTCATTTCTGCTTCCGACCAAAATCCATGAGTTCTTTTTCCCCCACAGCTCACCCCCCAACCTGTCTTTGATGCATCCGTGAATATTTCAAGGTCAAAAAAGGCAACGCGAAGAAAGTTTTTTGCATTTGACAAGTTACGAATCCACCAATTGAAATCTTCCTGAAGTTCTTCAGGCAATTTCATTTTCGCATCATAGTTGCCCCCTGAAGAATTTAATGCTAAGAATTTTGCGCGTTCAAAAAGCTTTGTATACAGCCAACCGTACTTAATACCAGGGCATAAAGAAACTAGTTTACCCAAAAAGGTTGCAAAACTTCTAATGGAACAAATTTTGCTCTCTGAAAATTTTTTAGTTAACGTGACTGCGTTTAAAATTTTCTGCTTGGGTATGGCGATAGACATATCTGCAGAATTATAAACGAATCCAAGGTATTGAACACTTTGTACAGGTTCTAGTTTACTTTTATTGTAGTTTGGCAAGAAACCTAATGATGATAACCTTGCAAGGGTTTTGGATACATTATCCGAGCATTCTTTATATGTGTTACCGAAAACAAGAATATCATCCAAATATATAACTGATAAGTAACCTTGTTTTCTTAAAGAAGTTATTACAGGTTTCATCAGTTTAGTAAAAACAAAAGGAGCAATGTTTAGCCCAAAAGGCATGCAGTTGTACTCATAATATTTTCCATCAAACTCAAATCTTAAATATTTTTTATGTGTTTTGTGTATTGGAATGAGAAAATATGCATCTTTCAAATCAATAGTACACATAAAACAGTCTTTCGACATCAACTTTGCCACTGTGCGATGATCTTCTAACTTAAAATGTTTACAGCTTACAAACTGATTTAATTTTTTAAGATTGAAAATGAGGCGGTTAGATCCGTCATTTTTAGCTCTAAGAAAGAACGGTGACAAAAATTTACTATGACATGGCTGTACTATGCTAATAGCGCCCTTGACTAAAAGACTGTCAATACAGAGTTGTATTGCTGTTTTTTCATTAATTGACCATTGCTGAGCTTTTTGTGTAAGTTTAGTAAAATGCTGTTGTTGCTTTGGGTAACGCATAAAAGGAATTTTTAAACCTGTAATCCAACTTAGTATAACTTTATCTGTTAGAAATGTTTTCCACCTGTGACGAAAAACTTTAAGTCTGCCAGCTAAAAAACTAACCTCTGTTAATTGCGAGGATACATTTTCCTTCCCTGATGCTTCGGCTGTTGTTTCCGATATCTGAATTGAGGGGGAACTGATTGGACATACTGGCTCCCTTCCCGGCGTGTTCCCAGTTGATACCGAGTTGGAGCCCTGAAGTTTAAATTACGCTGTTGTCTCGGTGGGACCTTAATTGTGGACTTCGGTGGCTTAAGCTTGATGGTATTACCGCAAGTTGCTAAGTTTTTAGTCGCCTTAAGACGGTCCTCCAGATCTTCACCGAATAAAAAAGTGTCAAGAGGTATATCCTTGTTAGCCTCTTGGAAGTCTTTATTTAAATTTATAGATATAAGGTCTCTGCGTGTTACGGTTTGAGAACGACAGACGTCTAGAAGTAACCGTCCCGCATCATTTAACACTTCTAAGTATTGCCTATTGCCTCCTCCCCCCTCAACTAAAATCATGCTACATACGTGTCCAATTGCGGTTAAGCTCGCAGCAACTTGGCCTTGAAGTTTAGCTAAACGTACATCACGTGCCAAATTAGAGGGAGTCATTGCTTTTTCCAACACTGAGTTGAGTTTTAAAGCAGTCAGATTTTGAAAATTTTCAGGCGCAGGATGTTTTAATAATATTTTATTTCTGTCCTCATCTGACAGACCCGAGGCTAATACGTTTTCCCAGCGTGAAACTAAGTCCTCATGTAATTTTGGACTCCATATTTTTGAGGTGGATTGCTTTTTCCCCAATATTTCAATTATATCCTCACTGAGCGCTTCTGACTGATTATCTACTAAAGGTTGTTCCCGCTGCTTTTCAGAATTATCTGAAACAATGCAAGGGACAGCAATTAGATTTTTTAAAATCCAACCCCAGTGAGAAATTGTTGGTATTCTCAATGATACCTTAATTCCACAACTGATAAATAATTATCGGGGGTATTCTCAATGATACCTTAATTCCATAACTAATAAATAATTATTATGTTCTCTATTTTTATATAATTAGGTGGGCACTCAGTGACCCTATTTTAGAAAACATGTGTATATGTATCCAATGACCTATAATTTAATTCCCTTTTAAACAGATAGGTACTCAATGACCAATAATTTAATACATGCATACTTATAAATTCCTATGCAGACGAAACAACAACATATCATGATGATAAATTTTTATCTCCGAACTAACACTTACCGGCATTTAATTCTCCGGTTTCGACGTCACTCCTAGGCGATAACGCCGAAATTTGCCTGTTTGAGCTCCTAGAACGTGACCTTCGCCCGTAACTGCTCGAGGATGTCGAACTACTCGAGCTAGAGGAAGACGACGAAATACGCCTCGTACGGTAGCGAGAGGGCCGCCGATGTTTATTTTCGATTTCCTGTAAACGTCGGTCCATTTTTTCCATTAATTTCCTTAGTTTTACATTTTCTCTCGAAGAGCTGCGATCACGGTTATGCCGTTTCCTGCTCGGTCTTGGCATTTCCACAAACACCAAGAAAAACGTTCAATAAGTAATTTATTCCCGCAAGTCGATCGAACGAACCACTGGCACAGCACCACACTGCGATCGAGTTGACACACAAACAAAGAATGATTGTGAGTCGAGCGAGGTACAGGAACAAGGCAGGGAACCCGGGGGCAAGGGGTTGTTTGTTTTCTTTAAAATGTGTGAGATTGACGTCAAGCGAAGATACTACACCTTATTATTTATTTATGAGACGAAGCTGAAATATAATTTCTCAAAGGGAGAAATGTCATGCTTGGTTAAATAAAACATATTCTACATTTAATATTGTATTTACTTTGCTTGAACAGCTTCAAGATGAAAATAATATTACGTTTTTTTTTTTTCATCTAAATATTTAAATTTGTTCCTTGAGTAACTTATTTCTCAAAATGAATTTTAGGGAATGTTTCATTTAAAATACGAACATATTGAAGTAATGAAGTTCTTACACAATCCAAATAAATATCTTTCTACATTTCAAACTTCATTATTCTCTAAATCAAAATTATTTTATTAATTTAAAAATATGAGTTAATATGAATGAGAAAAGCAGTATATTAAACTCTTCCTTTTTCTGTTCCGTTTAAGAATATTAAAGATCTCAAAATAAAACCAAACAAGGCTCTAATGAAGTTTATTTCTATACACTACTGGACAAAATTAGGGCAACTTTATTTTATTTTTCTATTAAACTCAATGTAAACATAATCTACGGTAAAAGTTTATATCTCCTTTAAAAAAAAACCGCTATTAAGCCGATCTGAGTAATAAAATGTTAGTAATGATTGACACTACAACATTTTAGTATTAGAAAAAGTTCATTTTTATCTGTTGTTGTACTGCATAGGGGGATCTAAATTTCCATTCCAGTGTGGGGCCTTAAAGTTTGAATATACTCTGTGGAATATACAGGTGATTATTTACTTTTTCCAATCAGAAAATAAAATGATGTTCCGCTAATTTTTCCAGTAGTGTGGTTATTTTGCAATTTTTTTCTGTTGTTTGTTATCAACAGAATTCTCAAAATAATAAACAAAAAATAATAAAAAGTATAGATACACTGTCTAAATAATTGAAGTTATTTGCTAAATAGGGAAGAAAACAACTGATTATAGTTTAAACTGGTTGGTATATTGGAAAAATTAGTAAGTATGCAAACTAAAAATATTATCTCAGAACAACCAAGGTCTACAGGATGTATTTTTTCCGCTAATTCTAGGACTAAAAGTTCATATTAATATTTGTGCGCATGGCCGTTTTTTGCACTCTATAATAATCTATAGATTGCAACCTGAAGACTATCAGTATATTGTGATCAATGTCTAGTAAAAGGTCATAATATATTTTAGCAAAATCTACAGAATGTTACTTTTTTTCGGGTCGCGACCCTATATAGTAGTAAACATTTTCGGGTGGTAAAGCGATCGCGATCCGGAACAAAGTAACATCGTGTAGATTTTGGTAAAATGTATTTTAGCCAATTAATAGAACATGGTCACAGCATACTATCTGCCAAATTTGAGTTATATACATCCAGAAATGTACGAGGTGCATGAAAAAACCGTAAAAAATAAAACTGTTAACACCCTTTATCTCAAAAACGAAGGCTTTACGCACACATATGTATATGAACTTTTAGTCCTAAAAAAATATATCCTGCATTTTAGCCATCAATTAAATAACACCCTGTATTGGTTAATTTAGACAAAATTTTGAACACTGGCACTGTTATAGGCCACTTACAATGTTTTCAATTACCACTTTTTTTGAATCTACGTTTAGAAATATGAAAATTTGATCAAATATGTTATATATTTTAAATTAAATTGTTTTCGTTGGAAAATTGATAGTTTAAAAAAGGAAACTGAATGAATCAAAATAATTTAACTTAGAGAAAAACGTTTTGACTTGTATGTTCATCCTACCTTAGTTTTTAATAAGCTATACTCTGAATTAGCTTCTGGTTTAGCCGAAAATACAAATAAAAAGGAAAATTCTTACTTAAGCCATTAAGGCAGCGTATAAAAAACTGAGATAGGAGAATGCAAGTCCTAAAGCAGAGATAAACAACTCCTAAAGCAGAGATATTGGAGAAAATTCCTATCTAAAAACAAAATCGACGTGTCCGTGCCATTTTTTGAAAAATCGATATTTGTTTATAATAATTTATTTATTCCTTACTTTACGAACACATTGTATAATTTTTTCTTAGTAAAATTTTATTCTCGACTGCAGAGGAGAAAATAATGCACTCATAGATCCAAAAAATAGTTGTGCGATGATTTTATTATAATAAGAGCATTCCAACAATTTGTGTTTCCTTATTTTGGCATTTCTTGTAAGAATAAAAGGATAGGTAGGTATTGAAGATTTTTCCCTGCTCTCAAGAAACAGATGGTAGGTACGTAGGATTTGGGTTTTTAAATTTTAAAGGGACAAATTACCTGACTTTTAGCGATGATAAACACTATTACTGTCACTTTATGTGTATGAATGGTGATTTCATTAAGTGTGTACCAGAAATGTATTTAATTTTTGCGAATAGTTTTTCCTAAGTAACAAAATATTCATGAGATTTCCTATGTCCACTTGGCCGATCCACCACCTGGTATATGATGGTACTTAATATTACTAAATATTTACTATTTCATTGAGGTATTTCGTTTATTATAACAAATATCGAGAAATCCAAGACAGGATTTTATAGTCACATTTATCTGTAGAATTCATTGGTGTAGTGATATTTGTATTTTTTCTTAAAATTTCGAAATTACACCGAAAATTATATTTTAATAAATAGAACACCTTGTACGGTATTAGCTCATTTATTTAAACTATTTCTCCATAAGAATCAATGTGTTTGAAAATAATATTTATTCGCCGGAAGTGTATAAATTTTTTTTCTCTAAATCATTGCTCCTTATGGGAATAAATGTAGATAAACCTATCCAATCTTACATAGATTAAATGGGCTCTATGACACCTATTCAATAAGCTAATCGATGAACTATATAAAAAAAAATAAAAATTTGCATTATAAGTCCATAATTGTAAACAAAATTAAAAATTTAACTACACTATTGGATAAAATTGCACCTTAGAAATGACCGAAATTGATCTAATCGCCGGAGCACTTATAAGTTTCTTAAATGCTGCTTTATTTGATTTTTGAAATATTTTTCGTTTTCCTAGATACACAATAATAACATCCAAACTTACCACCGTGTACATAAAAAATATTGAAGATTAGGTTTAACGAATGGAAGTTAAATAAAATTTTCCAAAAAAATAAAAAAATTCCGTACTTTCAAGACGAACTTTATAAAAGTCTGTCCAATTCTTTATCCTGATTTGAAATATTTTTTTGTTTTTAAGAATCCGTTCGTCTGTAATAATCACTAATCACTTCAAAAAACATCATGCATCATCATTCAAGACGTGCCAAAACTAAGCAATAAACATGTCATTAGTAACACAATTAAATGAAATATAAAACAACTGATGACATGACAAGGATTCATGATCAACTAAGTAAAAGTTTTAAAAAACAAAAAAATATATTCATAATTATAATATGCAACTACAAACTAATGAATATTCCAACAATTGCTATTTATTGCGAGAATAAAATTATATTGAACCATTTTACTTCTTCCACTTAACCACACATTACGGTTTTTTAAATTTTAAAGGGACAACCGGGCAAGCTACCTGACTGAAAGATCGGTAGTAAGTCATCTTGTATGTCTGAATGTTTTTATTCAGACATATAAGGTTTGGAAAACTTGGGGGTAGAAAGATATAGTCAAAATAAAATACATATAAATGAAACAATAAATTTTATATTTACTTTAACAATAAAATGTTAAGTATAATTAAAGCTGTAACGAGCTAAACGTTTCACTACTCAAAAAAATAATATTCGTGAAATATAATATTCTTTATAATATTATATTGGGCATCTCAAAAAAGGTTTACGTTTTTTGTTTATTTTAGATTTGGGGATTTGAATAATTTTTAAAGCAGTTAACTGAAATTTTTGGATAACATTTTTAATTTTAAGGCTAGTCTAATTTTTGTAAACCAGCCATTTTCAAGCGGAAGTCATTATTTATTTTATGTTTCTTAAGGAGTATCCTATATATTGTATTTTGACTTGTAACTGAAATGAAAAATAAATCATATATAGCGCGTTCTGATTTGGATGTCCTATACAGGAGTCTCACTAAATGATGTTAAACAAAAGATAGAAAGTCGGTAAAATTAGACCTACCCCTCTATATTTTTTGACCATTTGATTAAACAGACAATAGGCAGTCCTTCCCATAAAAACAAAAAATCCAATTACTCAGTTTCGAGCTCGGTTCTTACGAATATTTAATACAATAAATAAATAATAGTCAACTTACTTATTTTTAATATGCAGGGAGTTTTTCGACTGTGCTAAAATTGAATTTCATAGGATAATGGGCGTAGCAATATATTTTTTACTTTGCTACTTTTTAAGTTATAACAAAATGTTAGGTTTTCTTAATGAGAGACCCTGTATAGCCTTTTATAGGCCCTCTCAAATTTAAATTGTTGATGCCATATAGTTTATTTATTTATTTTTTATAAATTAGTTTTGACAAAAATATATTTACCGCTATAACTGTAAAAGCATTAGTACATGTTGTTAATCATTTTATGGACATTTTATAAGAGACGAAAAATAATTAAAACAAAATTGTTATATAAAATAATCGAAGTATTAAAAAAAATAGTTTTAAATTTCAAACTTTGCAGGGGTCAAAGTTCGAACGTGGTGGTCTAAAATTAAAAATGGCAATTTATAAGTAGTATTATTTTTGTTTAAAGAATATATAGTTAACGAGTTAACATAATTTAAATTAGAGCTGAACTGTCAAATAAAGAGTGTCCTGTTGAAAAAACCTAACTTTTGGTTTTAACTCAAATAGTAGAAAATATAAAAAAAAACATGTTTAATTTATACTTTTTTCTATTTCTAATAATACAGGGGCTTACTGAAATTGGAAAAATTTTAAAAGACTCTCTTTATAATAAAAACAAAGCAACTTAGTCACTGACTTTTTACAGCATTAAAATTGTCGTAAAAAATCGAGCTCGGGATTGCGTAATCGGATTTTTCGTACATGCTATAGATTCGCTAAAACTCCTATTTATGGTACATCAAAATAGCACCACCCTGTAGATATTCCTGCTGACTTGACAAATTTAGGTAATTTGAATATGCAATATTACCCCATATTTGTTTAAATTGATCAATTTCGTCTTTCAAATGCCTTCAATTTGTGTTAAATTATTTACTATTCCTACCCTTTTGATTTTTTTTTTTAATATTTATCTTAACCAATTTGAATAGGTAATTTTTCAAACAAAATAAAAAAATACATAATTAAATAAAGCGTTTACTTTAAATAGTGTTAACATTAACTTTAACCCTAATTACTGTACTTAAATCCAAATTGTATATTTACGATTTACAAGTCTATTTTACAATTTTCAAACAGTAACTTAAATGGGAAAAGATATTCGAAAGTTTAAGGGATCAATCTTTTTCTATTCTATTTCTAAACAATTTCCATTTAAAATAAGCAGCGTTTTCAAGTATTACAGACAATATAAAGTATCCCAGTAGTTATCAGCCCTCGAGAATCATAGAACCCATTCTTGCCTTGAAAAGAAACACATCTGCGATTTCAACGGACCCAACATAATAACATTGTTGCCGATATTAGCTGCTTCAGGATAGTGCGTAATACCATCAATTATATATACACCAACAGAAAGTGCCATAA
>JAEQML010083507.1:0-10449 GCA_016904865.1 Pissodes strobi | reverse complement strand
TATTTAGGCCTCTTATGTTGCAGAAATCTATTCTAAATTGGTTCGGTTTTGTGACTTGACAAAGGGTTTTGATTGTGTCAGTCACAGAGTATTGCTGGGGGAGCTTGAACATTATGGTTTCAGGGGAGTTGTGCTTGATTGGTTCAATTCATTCCTTTGTGAACGGTCCCAAATTGTGTCTGTAATGGGTCAAAGGTCAGAAACTTCTTCCAATCCAATCAAAGCAAAATAGGCCGTTCTACCAGATTCATATGGTAAGTTGTTAGTTATGATGCGTAGGGCAAAGCAAGCAGAAGCAAGCCTCCTAGAGAGATCTATTATGTGAGTTTTAAACTTTAAATTTTTGTCAATATATACTCCCAGAAACCTACTCTCCCCCTGTCTCTGTATAACAGCATCACATAGATGAAATTACATCAGAGAACATTGAAATTCCAACACATTGGTCTTAGAGATATTTAATAGCAAACGATTTGAGTCACACCACTATTTGACTTTTATTAAATCCTCATAAACTATGCTGGAAAGTTCTGCATCATCATTTCCATGCCAAATAATAGTTGTGTCATCTGCGAAAATTGTGAATTTACCTTGAATATTGACTTTTGCTAAATCATTTATATATAGCAGAAACAGAAGTGGTCCCAATACCGAACCTTGAGGAACACCATGTTTTATTGAAGAAGTTTCTGACCTTTGACCCATTAAAGACACACAATTTGGGACCGTTCACAAAGGAATGAATTGAACCAATCAAGCATAACTCCCCTGAAACCATAATGTTCAAGCTTCCCCAGCAATATTCTGTGACTGACACAATCAAAAGCCTTTGTCAAGTCACAAAACAGAGCTGCAGAAGCTAACCCACAATAAGAGTAATAACAAACAGCTTGCCGGTCACTCAGGCAATCATCGTAACCCAGGGATAAATTCAAGTAATTCCTCTGTGCCTCACCCAAAACATAGCGACAAACAACTGGTTATTGGCACTGGTCTTACCAATACGAACCTAACTGCCGGAGAGAGAAGACAATGGTTGTACCTGGGCAGATGCAACCCCTGTACCACCCCAGAGCAAGTTATTGATTATGTGCAAACCAAACTCTGCATAAGTGATGTGAAGTGCCATATACTTGATAAAAATGAAGATGTGGCCTCCTTCAAGATTGGCGTTAAAGAGTCTATCCTGAAAGGATTGCTGGAACCTGGCCTTTGGCCCGAAGGCACCGCTGTTAAAGAGTTTCGCCCCCGCCTTCCACGTAATTCGCCTGCGTCTCAGAATTTTCAGCCAAGACAAGCAGCGCAGCTCAACCGTTAGTACCTTTCACTATATTTTACCAAAATGCAAGAGGGCTAAAAACCAAGCTGAAAGACCTATTCTGCTCTGCTCAAACCGTATCATATTCTGTAATAACCTTAACTGAGACTTGGCTTGATCCCACAATTAATGATGCTGAACTTCTGGACTCTCGTTACATCATATATAGAACTGACAGAAACTCTACAAACAGTGCTAAAAGTCACGGTGGTGGAGTGCTCATCGCAGTAAAGAAATCCTTTAAATCCATTCTTTTAGGATTTGGCAACAGCGCCGTCGAAGAAATATGGGTGTCTGTGTCTATTGGGAATGCCACTGCATGGGTTGCGTTTACATTCCCCCTCTTATGGACGTGTCAATCTGCGAGGCCCACCTTCGGTCAGCTTCAACTGCCTGTGAGCTGTTCGCGCGTGTCATTGTGGTGGGTGACTACAACCTTTCGAACATAGTGTGGCGTCGGACCGACAACTTACTAGGTGTGTCCCCCTCTAATGTTAAGCATCAAAAGGACATCTTACTGTGCGATGTTTTTGCTTCCCTGGGTTTAACTCAGTACAACGGTATAGTTAACAGTAAGAATAATGTTCTAGATCTTTGCTTTGCAAATTTTGCTCTTGAGGCCATAGTGAGGAATACTGGATTGGTAAACCCTGACACCTTTCATCCACCTCTTGACATATCATTTCTCAGTAATTGCTCTATTAATCTAAAACCACTATGACTTCAAGAATGCTGATTATGATTTAAAATTGGCAGTCTGTTATAGAGGATAATATAGCGGACACAGTTCAGAATTTCTATTCAATTTTATTTTCTTGTTTTGATCGATTTGTCCCTGTGAAGGTTTTTAGGTCGTCTGTTAACTTTCCACAGTGGTTTTCTAAGGAACCTAAAGGTTTGATTTTTCAAAAGAAAATTGCGCACAAAACATATAAACAGACTAAAGATCAGGCGGACTATAACCACTTCAGCCACCTTCGGAGGGAATGTCAACAGCTGTCCAAGCGTTGCTTTGAACTCTTTACAACTAGAGCTGAGAATTCCATAAATAATGATCCTAAGAACTTTTGGAACTTTGTTCACTCTAGATCAGGCTCTGGTACTGTGCCTCAAGTTATGCATCTTGAAGATGCTACAGCTGACCAGGGCAATGATATAGCAAACTTGTTTGCGGAGTTTTTTTCCTCTGTGTATAATCCACAGCGGAATACCGGTCCAGGTGAGGCAGTAAGTACACATGACAACCTTGCTGTAATCAATGTTAGTGCCGTTGAAATCGAAAGAGCATTACATTCCCTTGATCTGAATAAGGGCAAGGGCCCTGATGGCATCCCCAACAGAGTTCTGAGGTTCTGCTCCCATACTCTCTACCACCCTTTGTATCTCATATTTAACCAGTCTCTAAAGTCTGGCTCTTTTCCCGCGGTCTGGAAGGTTTCGTACATTGCCCCTATTCATAAGGCACCGAGGAACAATGTCGAAAACTACAGACCAATAAGTATATTGTCAGCAATCCCAAAAGCCTTTGAACAATGCGTCATTGCAGTATTATCGGCCCATTTCCAAGAAAAGATATTATCTAGACAGCATGGCTTCACCCTTGGTCGCTCAGTTGATACAAACCTATATCTATTTACTAATACCATATTTCAAAATTTTAATAAAGGGCTTGAAACACATGCCATATATACAGATTTCAGCAAGGCCTTCGACAAGGTCAACCACTCTTTGCTACTGTCGAAGCTTTCCCATTATGGTTTTTCTGGTATCCTACTGAGCTGGATGGCTTCCTATCTGTCTGACAGATGGCAACAAGTCAAAATTGATGGTCATTTGTCCAATCCCTTTGCTGTAACATCCGGGGTTCCCCAAGGTTCTCATCTTGGCCCCCTCTTATTTATTCTGTTCATAAATGACCTCGGTACTTTGCTCACTTGCGAATTCTTAATGTTTGCGGACGACCTGAAACTTTTTTCCAGAATTGAACATTTCAATGACATGTTAAAACTCCAAAGAGACATTAATATTGTCTTCGCATGGTGCCAGGCGAATGACATGACATTGAATGCAGATAAATGCAAATTCATGAGATTTAGCCGGCAATTAACTAGGCAGCCAGCTCAATACTCCATCAACAATATTATTCTTGAAGAGGTTAGTGTCATCAAAGACTTGGGTGTTTATCTAGATACTGAACTGTCCTTCCACTCTCACTTTGATAACATCATTGATAGGGCTAACCGCATGCTGGGATTTGTTATGAGAACATGTAAGGATTTTTGGAATGTGTTCGCACTTAAGACATTATATGTATCGTTTGTTAGGTCTATACTCGAGTTTTGTAGTACTATTTGGTGTCCTTACAACCAAATACATGTTGACAGGTTAAACAGCATACAGAGCAAATTTCTGAAATTTTGCAGTCACACTCTTTCAAGGTCGGGTATGGCTCTCACCAGCGATCTGACTATGACTTATCTTAATTTAACTACGTTAACAGGTAGAAGGGTGTATTACGATGTGTGCTTTGCATACAAGGTTTTAAATAACACCATAAAGAGCCCTGAATGCCTTGCAACCTTTAGTAATATGTGTACTCTGTAAAATGTATCTCACGTAAATAATAAATAAATAAATAAATAAATAAATCCAAAAAAGCAAATATACTGAGACTCTGATAAAATACCATGGTAATCTAAACATCCTATAATTCTAGTTTTTACCAATTTTTCAATAATTTTCGAGATTGTTGAGAGTAGAGAAACAGGTCTAAAGTTACCAGGGTCATCAAGGTTGCCTCCTTTATGAAGTGGAATAATAAGTGAAGTTTTGAGGCACTTGGGAAATTTTCCAGATGAAAAGGAGATATTTATACATTCAGTCAGAGCATCAATAGACTGGTCTGGCAGTTGTTCGAGTAGTTTAGCAGATAAACTATCCAAACCACAGGAATTCTTCCTCCCAATCTGAGCAATGGTCTTTCTAACCTCTACTGAGTCTGTGGGGCCTAAATAGAAAGATTCTCTAATTCTATCACTCATAAAGCCTGTTTTCCAATCAGGGTGGCTGTTCACGAGCTTCGGTCAGATATTGGCAGGAATCAGAATGGTGTATTTTGCTCTCTTTGAATCGCCTCTCTTGAATCATGTTGCCCTCTATTTCTTCGTGAGCAAATAATGATTCTTCCTTGCCTATATATTCATGAGACTGCTTCCCATGAAAGTCGAGATAGTTTTTTGGTGAATAATCCTACTTACTCAAGCAGGAATCAAAATGTACTTAAACATCCCCAACCCTCTTCCAGCTTGACAAGGAAGTCTATAGTTTACGAGGGTATTCATACATTTAATCACCTTCCTCAAAGCCTTTCTGAATTTAAAAGAAGTGTAAAGAAGGTTCTCATTGAAAAGGCATACTACTCCCTAAATGAGTACTTTGCAGACTCTTTCTAGGTGGCAATTATTATCCAAAACTTAAAGAATAAGAAATCGGAAGTTATTACTGTGTTGCTGCATTTGTGATCAAGCATTGTTGTCCTTATATTGTTGAGCCTCTAGCTGATATTGTTAATACTTGTATTTCTGAGGGCACTTTTCCAGCAAGTTTGAAGATTGCACAAGTTGTACCCATATTTAAAAAGGGTGACACTGCTGACCCTAAGAATTATCGACCCATTTCAGTATTGCCAACTTCCTCTAATATTATGTCAAAGCCTTTTGTCATTTTTTGACTTACACCATCTATTTACAGATAGTCAATTTGTATAGAAAGAAGCTATCAGCTTCAGATGCAATATACAGACTGCAGGAGTTTGTACAGGAATGTATGGAGGCTGGTGATGCATGTGGCTGTTTGTTACCTGACCTGTCATCAGCCTTTGATTCTGTTAATCACTCCTTATTAATCAGCAATTTAGAGCACTATGGGGTCCGACGAAAACCATTGGAATTAAGGATCGTTTCCAGGAGGTTCATGTGTTGAATAGGAAGAGTTCAGCTTTGCAACTAAACCGAGGTGTTCCTCAGGGATCGATTTTGTTTATCATTTATGTCAATGACCTTTCCTTTTTTGTTGACCAACCATCAACACTTACTTTGCAATATGCAGATGATACTTCCTTTTGTGTCAAACCTCTGAATGATACATTCCGGACAATCTTGGAAGGGGCAAAGACCTGGTTTAAGGCAAATGAGCTGTTTTTGAATGAATCAAAGACAACTGAGCTATGCCATGGTGATGGCCTTGGTACCCCCAAGTTCCTTGGAGTCCTCCTTGATTGCTCTTTGGGGTGGTAACATCAAATAAAAGCGCTAAATCAGCATTTATCATTATCCCTTTTTGTCATTAGAAAGGTTCGCTTTACCATTGGCCAGGAGGCAGCATTGACTGCTTACCATGCGCTCTTTCACTCCAGAATGTCCTATGGTATCCTGGCATGGGGAAGCGCGGCTTTTACTCACCTCAATGCTGTGTTCCTGAGGCAGAAAAGTGCTGTTAGGGTAATAGCCAATGTACCATCTACAGAAACTTGCAGATTATTTGTTCAGAAGTTTAACATCTTGACTCTCTATGGGTATGTAATCTCAACAGATATCAAACACATCTGGATACACATAATCACAATCCTCGGAATAAAAATGATATTGTCAAACCAGCTTCTAAACTTCATAAATTTAATAATATAGGCATAGAATTGTATAATTTACTCCCGAATGATTTCAAAGTGTTGCAGCAGTCAATTTTTAAGAGAAGGTTCAAGAGGTATATGATCAAGTTGGTTCCTTATAGTGTTGATGAAGTTCAGAATGCGATGAGAGAGAGCAAGGATTTTAATGTTTTGGTGACTTAAGAATGTGTAATGATGATTTAAGTTAAAATATATGTTTTTAAAATCCTTTTTTATTTACTTTTATGCGATCTTTATATTTTGTGAGTAGTGTAGTATGTAGGTTTTTTAGATTGTATGTTTCAGACTTTAAATTTTACCTTATAATGAATTATCCATTGACGTATCTATGAAAATGTACATTTGCCAGAGACAAATAAATATTATGATTATGATGGAAGCATTTTGTATTGTAAACATTTTTTATCTTACTTGTATTATTTGTATGTTTATCAAATTTAACTTATGCTGACCTTCACATCTATTTTATTATTTTTGCTTTATATAATATGTGTAAGTTTGATTTTGTGTTTATTTATGTATTATATTATGTGTGTATTAGACTTAGAACCCCTTTAAACAATAAAGCATATTTGATTTGATTTGATTTATTGTAAAGAGTACTTCAAGCAAATGGGTATTCACTCACTCTACCAGATGGCACTGGTTACATTTGTCATTCTTTACCAACCGAGACGGACACTCTCAGAGAATGATAATGATGACCAGACCAGAGGTAAAAATGAGCTTCAGCTTTCTTGGAAAGGGGACCTATAACCTGGGTCAAAGGACCTTTCAACTCATACACCCTGAAAAAAGGAGGGCTGAGTTGCAAAGGAAAAATCATTTTACTCTTTTAATTTTGAATATTTTTCTTTAACCTTACCCTATCATCTTGGAAAAAAAGATATAAATTCCATCTGAACTCAAAATTGGTTTAGTACTTGAAATTATAGATGCCCAAGAAAATGAAGCATATGCAAAAATTCATCAACCTCTGAGAATTAAATACAGATAAATGCACTTAAAGGCACATAATTGCTGCAGTAGTTAAAATTAGCGTCATACCGACATTAATTTTTTCAATGCTTGTAATTACATGGTTTGGCAGGAAGCCCATTTTAAAATTATATTCAATCTATAAAGACGCCAATGATATTTTTTTCCGGTTATTTGTCACCTACCTGCAAAACCCAAATCTATTTAAAATTTATATGATTTTAATGTAAAATAGAAATGAGCTCCAGCTGAAGCACATTAGCTGCTACATGTTCATTATCATACAAAACATGTTACTTACGCATATAAACAAAGATAACAGATTTGAAATTCTCTATACTTGAGTAATAGCTCATACAAGATATTGCCACACGTTTTTTGTTTAAATAAACGAACATTGATTAGTATGTAAGTAAGAAACACTAAACAATAGGAAACTAGTAGTTTTAATTGCTTTCAAGGGAGAAAAATTCTATTCTGTCCAGATCACTCACCTGTTAATCTCCATTTTTCCGGTTTTGCCAAAGAGAGCAACCTATTTATGTCCGATTTGTTAATTCTAGGCTCCTTTTGTAGTTTTATTTCAACCTCGACCTCCGCCTTACTGTCCTTGGAGCCATGTCTTCGGAAGAGTCCCACAATCTTGCCCTTGACATTCTCACTGCTTGTTCCATTTATATTCACGTACGTTTTATTTTGGCTTACTTTCTCGGACATGCTTCTGATGCTCCCAACGGAACACTTTCTGGTTCCTAAGCTAACTGTAAAATGTTTTACATGGTTGACGATTGTTGGAAAGGTATTTTTAGATATCAGCACAGAATAAATAATCATAATTTTTTTATCTTGGAGGCCAATAAATCATTAACAAAAACAACAATACGCAACGGTGTAGGTTTCAATTTATCGTGATCATTCATAATAAATGATTTTAGTAAAAGATTATAACCATTTTGAAATGATTTCGCGATATGATGATATATTTTCGATTGTGTAAAATGGGGTTAGAAGTTAAATTGGGCAATTCTTCTACTTTTTTTTGTTTTGTGTCATGGCTTGTTCAGTTTGAGACGATCAGCCAGCTCGGATCGATAATTATTCAAAATCCTTTATGTTCCTAAAAAGGAGCGCAATAAATTTTAAATATTGCTCTTCTACTTGTATGAATTTAGTTCAAGGATCAAATTTTGAACCTTTTTATCTCTAAATGTGATAAATTTAATTAATTAACGAAATACTACGCATAATATAACAATTAAAAAACAATTTATTAAACAGATAAACTGTTGACTAAAACATGGGGGCGTTAGATATATCTATTACCAATCACAACCGGCACATTTCTATTATCAGTAAACAAATAAGGTTCTTTACACAATAAACCTTATTTGGCAATATGCAATATTGCGTTTTGCAAAACTAACATCAGGTGAATGCATTTTATTTTTACTGGTGTACCTACAGTATTACATTTGTTGGCGGCTAGAGCACGTAATCAAAAAGTAAACAAATTTTAGCTCCGCATTTGACGAACGATAGTCGCCTAATCTGACGTTGGTCCCTAAATTCGTTACACTAATCAATTCCCTTATCAGTATTATAGTTTGTTCGGTTTCGTATCAGGTGCAAGTTAGTTGGTGTTTGTGGTGCTTTTTTTTATCTTTCAATGCGTCTATTTAGGATCTTGTTTGCTTAATGGATGGTGAGTATTACGTCTATTTGTATACTTACGTTGGGCCTCGTCTTTGTTTCCACAGAAGTGAAAACTTTAACAAAGCGATATTCACTACCCAAGTTTTTGTACTGATGCCGCGCCAAAAGAAATAATAAAGCGGTCCTTGTCCACATAAGCAAAATAATACCACATATCGCAGCGTGACATAAAAATGCCTTATTTCCTCATCAATTTAAAATACAAAACGCAAATAGGTGAAAAATAATACCCCGAAAGTAGCAAACTAAAGATTTTCTTTGTTACAGGAAGAATGGGCCACAGCCATTCGTCGTCGCACAAACGTTTGCGATCAATATCATCGTCGAAAAACTGCGGCGAGTTCACCGAAGTCGTAGATCTCGAATTTAGCGATGCGGGAACATTTTCAGAACCCACTTGCACGGTTAATAAATTACCGGAAAATAGTCCCCTTAGGAAATTGGACAGTGTCGTGGAAGAAAACCAAGACGAGTCACCGTCAGTACAAATCCATCACCCCAAAGATCTGTTGTCGTTAGAAAAGCACGTCAAGGAGGTGGACCAAAGCATCGCGAACATGTCCGCGGATGAATTTTTCGTATACTTCCCTACGTTGAAAGATGACCTGCACAATTGCTGGCAGAAAGTCTATGGTATTCCGGAGCAACATTTGGAGACGAAATTGAAGAAACACCAGGTTATAGATCACATTAGGGAACTGTTACGAAAATTGAACGCTAGACTGCAGAGAAGAGATTTCGGTCAATAAAATCGTTTTAAGAATGCTAATCGATTGCTTGTGTTTCTCAGATACAAAAACCTTGTCCCCCTTGCATTGGGAACAATAATGTTGAACAGTACTAATATGCATATGCAGTATAACAAATTCGTTTGTCACCGTTGGAATTTCGATAACTATAAGACATACAGAGTCGGTTAAATGGAAGCAAAGTTGCGAGCTTTAGGACCCGTTGCGTTGCTTTGCCACTCCATTTGCCTTAACCATGTATTTTGTCAAATATATATTTATTAGAGAGGTGGTTATCAGCCAGGATGCGGTAGGCACCTTTTCCCCTATGTGCGCACATCTAGCTCTTGTAGTTTTCGAGAAAAACCAATTCCGGTCTACTACGCAGGAGCCAAGGAAGGCACTAACTGAAAATCGCTCCAAATTGAGTTTTACATCAAATTAAAGGGAATTTTACAAGTAATCGGAAAATCGAAACAAAATTTTTATATCATATACCATAAGGGAACTATAGTGCCCAAAAGGTGTTAACTTAAAATCGCTTCAAAATATATCAAGTTAAACGTCAAATTAAAGGGAATTTTACAATGAATTATCGAATCAGAATTTTTGTATCGCTTATCATAAAGGAGATACAACCCAAAAGGTGTTCAAATTAAAGCGAATTTTACAGCGAATTAGAAAATCGATTCAAAATTTTTATATCATTTATCATGCCCAAAAGGTGTTAACTTAAAATCAGTTCAAAATATATTGTTGTTGTGTCGGGGCGATCTTCATCTTTGAATAGATTTTCTATATAATTCTGCCATACCTCTAATTTTTATTCCATTTCATAAATCAGGTCACCGTCCTGATGATTTTATATGTTTCCGGAAATTCACTGTCTGTGCTTGCCGGTTGCTTCTTTATCTTTTTATGCGCGTTCAACGTGTCGTCTATTGAGGTCATCTACTTCTTTACATCTATTGTTCATATACTCCTCCTTCGCCTGTCTGATTTTATTTCTTATGGATCGATGGAGA
>JAEQML010083500.1:0-10450 GCA_016904865.1 Pissodes strobi | reverse complement strand
TCAAGTTTCCAAATAGATCCTTGCGAGACCCCACTATAATAAGTGTTCTAGAATAAATAATGCTATTTACAAGTTACAACCATACTGATTAAGGCAAAGTAATTTTGTTTTCTAATAATTATTGTACTAACTTATTCATCAACATCTATAAAATTTTTGACAAAATTGGCAAAACAAAAATTAAGTGATAATATTGCTGATTTTATTTTTTTTGGGATGTTGACGTATAAAAATATAATTTTACCATGTGCTTAAAAATTGCCACAAACTGGCTTTTCTAATAATAAAGTCTATTGGAAATATTATCAATTTCGCAGAATTTTCAATAACTAATTATTACTTAAATTTTTTCATTTGTAGCTTCAGTTTCACTAACGCCATTGATTTTTAATTTCCTCCATTTTCTGGTCTCCCCAGAAATGGAATTAGACTTAATAAATTGAACTGAACTTTATTTACTATTACCAATATGTTTGCATACATTGATAAAGAAACAAATAAAATATATTTTGAACAAAATATACATTTTGAAGGTTACAAGGACTAGTCAATATTAAAAATGAGATTAAAACACATATAAGGCACATATCATTAAAATAAAACAAATAACAAGTACCCACACCAGAGACAAGGCAATGCTAATAAATAAACCGAGAGAAAGCTGCTATGCTTTCTTTGTCTCTTTCCAAGGCAAATTAATGCAGATGGCGTATGGGTAGGGCGCTCTCGTTTGCCCGCCAAATTCAAATTAACCATATCTATTTTTTTATTTCTTCAAAATTTCCAGGTTCAATTAAATAAATACTGCCATATAATTCAAAATGTCATTTATTTGGTTTTGATGTATATTTTTCTTACGGACAATATGAATCAATATCACTAAAAGAAGTAACATTGTAAAACTTAATGGCCAAACAGACTATGATTCTTATTTCCCATTTACTAAATTTAATTTAAGCATAATTGCACTAATGCTACTTTCGATTATTATTCCTGAGTAATATTGCTCAAACGAAAGCAAAAAGAATCGAAAGTGGCATAAGTTCAACTTCAACTGAATGACAAATGCAAATAATACCTATTATAAGGGCAAAGACGTTGCCTTCCATCGAGCAACCAGACTGAACATGCTTGCAACAAATTATCATAATAATCAATAATATATACTCCAATTACTAATAAAAGTCAATAATTATTCAAGGTAAGAAAATGTGAGAATCGCACAACAAATCACAAAAAAAACTTAAACAGTACAACGAAATAAAGCGGCCATTACAAAAATGCCAATCGTTAAGCCGTCATCGGCGCGCGTCACTGTCACCGTTCTGGTGCGGCGTTGTCAAATTGAATTTTTTTATTCATGGTACATCTTTCATTTCTTAATCAAGCGAAAGAACATCAAAATGTGTGTACAGAAATTGTAGGCAAATTGGCAACCACGGGGACAGGGATGACTGCTCCACCTACGTTCATTTCCCTAGATGAGTTACAAGGAAATAAGTATAGGCAGTTGCGTGAAAGAAAAAGCGATAAAGAACAGTAGACAAATTTACTGGGTCAGTAACCAGTCTCTTCTCTTGCCTCTGCCACAATACAAATTAGAAATTGATCAGTAAAAGCCGGACTACTTTCTTAGAATTTTCAAATATCAGCTGATCCAATCCAAAAGGTAATTTATTAAACGATTTTATAAGAATGAACTCTGGGTGGCTTTGGCACCTTCAAAGCCTGCAAAAGGTTCCAACAACCTTACCCTCTTCCCTAGTACCATGACCATGTAAATTGGCATGTGCCTGGATATTTGCGTTCGTTTTCCGCAACACGCAGCACCGAATCAAAAATAAACTGAGTGGGAAAGGTTAGTATCACGAAAGCCTTTGTGCAGTGTATTCTCTAAAATGCTACCCAGATAAGATCCTAACTGCTTTTCGTTGCAGTCCAAAACTACTCTGATGCCAACACTACCCCACATCAAAATGCTGTATGATATGATGGAGTGAATAAGCGCAAGATAGCAATGTCAGCAAGACCTTCGGAGACACGTAGCCAAAACACCACATCGCTGATTCCCGTTGGTGGCTTGTATGTGTGAATCCCACATTAGTTTTGGATCAAGGTGGACTCCGAGGAAGCGTATCCCCACAATAGACTCCACGGTATGAACATCCTTCTATTGATTTTATCAGTATTTAATAGCAACTGACTTGCATCAAACCAAGACTCGCTCTCTCAACCATTTATGCTTGATACTTAGTAGCAGACAATAGGATGTCATCACAAAGATAGTGAAATGAGCATCAGGCTCCAACAAACGGAGGTCATTTATGAAAATGAGGAACAATATTGGGTCCAAAACAGAACTTTGAGACACACCAATGTCCACCACTTTCTCCGATGATATCATCCCTTCAGTCTTAACCGTCTGACTCCGATATGCCATTTATTTGAATTATATATAAGTAGTAAGTTATATTTCAGTAACGCATATGATATGTGCTATTCTTGCACATTTTCCTGAATTTTCCTTAAACAAAATAGTTTAACTTTAGATGCGGTTCGGGCATTATTTCTTGAAACTTGAATTTCAATTTAATTTTAAAAACAAAATTTTTATTTCATCTGAATGTTCTCTCTTGGCGAACTAGTACAAACTGGAGTTATTTTTGAACCAATTTAGAAGAATTATGAAATAATTTGTTGAAAAATATTAACCAGAATCAATTAGTAATAACTCCGGTTCATCACAATATGGATTTTCCTAACTTCACATTCTATTTTTTTAATTTATAGTTGTCTAGCTTGCAATAGAATATTTAAGTTCGTAAAATATAAGAGTTTGGTTAAGGGACTGATCGAATTATGAAGAATTTGACGACATTTTTGTTTTAAATAATTTTCATTGCAAATTTATCTTCTTCGTCATTGTACTTTCTCGCGTAGAAGTAGTAGTTAATTTTTTTTTTTTTTTATGGCAGTGGCACACACACTAAAGGGAGACCCTATGGCGCTCGACGAGCGGTGTGTGTGCGAAGATGTTGATTGACACGGCTCTTGAATATTTGTAAGTTGTAATTAGTGGGAAACAGATGTCCTGGGAGTGAGTTCCACAGTGATGCAGTGCGCCAGACAAAGGAGTTCTTGTAAAGCGATGTTCTAGGAGTTTCCAGTTGTACGACGAACTGGTGCGCTCTTGCCGTCTGTCGTGACTGTCTGACAGGAGCTGCCAGGGGCGGGATGAGGCGGGTCAAATCCTGGGAACATCTGCCATGAAAGTATCTGTAAAACAGAGATATCTCGGCTACATGTCTGCGGTGTTCCAGACTATCTAGATTCCGGGTCAACTCCGGGTCGCCGACGAGACGCACTGCTCTCTTCTGTATGGAATCCAGCAGCTTTAGGGTGTGCTTTGGTGCGGCACCCCAGATATGTGAGCAATATTCTAAGCACGGTCTTATTTGCGCTTTGTAGAGCAAGAGTAACTGCTGCGGTGTATAGAGTTTTTTGTTGCGAAATAGCGCACCAAGCTTCTGGGAGGATGATTTTGCGATGTTAGCAACGTGGTCATGCCAGGACATATTGCTGTTGACCGAGATACCCAGCAGTCCGATTGACGAGGATGAAGGAATGGTCGACCCTGCCATAATAATGTCAGGGCCCGCTGTATTGGCCCTCTTGGTAAACGTGGCTGCTTGGGTCTTTGCTGCATTGAACTGGACCAAATTTCGATCGCCCCAAGTTTGAACTTTCTCCAGGTCTTTATTAATTGCTGTAATCTGCTCCTGTCTGCGGTGATGAGTCTCAGTCGCTGGTAAGGGTTTTTCTGATCTAAAGTGGGAGACAAAGGTACTGTCATCTGCAAAACTGTAAACAGGATTATTTGTTTCGGTCAGCAGGTCATTAATATAGATGAGGAACAGAGTTGGTGAAAGTATTGCGCCCTGAGGCACGCCCGCGTTGATGGTGAATGTGTCCGAGATGTGTCCATCGACTGCAACGTGCAGAGATCGGCTCTTAAGGAAACTGGCAAGCCAGCTGCAGAGAGAGGCTGGCAGTCCGAATGACGGTAGTTTGTTGAGCAGTCCGTCATGCCAAACTCTGTCGAATGCCTTTGAAATATCCAACGCAATCGCTCGAGACTCTCCGTAGTTCTCAATTGCCCTACTCCATATATGAGTGACATAGGCCAATATATCACCTGTCGATCTCTCTTTGCGAAAGCCGTATTGATTATCGCTGATTATTTTGTTGTTCTCGAGGTACTTGAGCAGTTGCTGATTGACTACACGTTCCATGACTTTGGAGATTATTGGAAGCAAGGCAATTGGACGATAGTTTAAGGGCGTGGTTTTCTTGCCTTTTTTTGGAACAGGTTGCACTCGAGCGACTTTCCAAGAAGATGGGTAAATCCCTTTTCCGTAAGACAGAGAAAAAAGCCTGGAAAAAACGGGTGTTAGTTCGTTGGCGCAGTTCTTTAACACGATGGCAGGTATTCCGTCCGGTCCTGATGCCTTTTGCGTATCTAGATTTTTAAGGATTTTACGAATATCACGGTGATGAAATTTGACTTTTGCCATGGTAGTGTTGATGTTCGATAAGGTGGGGAGAGTCTTGCCTTGGGGGACGTCTAAGGTAGAGTGCGAAGAAAACATTTTGGCGAGCATGTTTGCTTTTTCCCTGGCTGTAGTCGCCGTGATGCCACGTTCGTCTGTCAAAGGTGGGAAAGACGTTTTTGTAAAGTTGTTACTTACTGCCTTTGCTACCGACCAGAAATTCCTGGAGCCACTGGGGCATTGTAAAAGTTTATTCCTGATCCTTTGATTGTGTTTGTCCTTAGTTTCGTCGATAACACGCTTGCATTCGTTTCTCGCTTCAACAAAATAATTGCGATTTTCAGCGGTCTGATTTTGCTGCCAGTACTTGTAGGCTTGCTGTTTCCTACCCACAGCTCTTTCGCATCTTTTGTCGAACCAGGGCTTTCCTTTTGACGGTAACTTGATGGAATTTGGGATGTATGCTTCCATTCCTGAGGAGATTACTTGCGTGATCTTTTCGCAGCAGACTGACGGGTCGTCAGCGCCAAAGCAGACGTCGAGCCAAGGAAAATCTAGGTAGAACTCCCTCAGATCGTCCCAGTTTGCAGAATTGTAATGCCAGATTTTGCGAGGCAATGGTGGATCCTTCTGTATGAGTGGCAATTCACAAACCGTTGTAATAAGTTTGTGGTCGGAAGTACCTAATGGCGGACCAACTGTAACTGTGTACTGGTCAGGATTGGTGGTTAGAAAAAGATCCAGGAGGGCGGCAAATTCGCCCCTCTCTGAGATTCGAGTTGGTTCGTCTACAATTTGAGTAAGCCCGCAGCTGATGGCGAATGCCTCAGCCTCTCTACCTTCGTTGTCGGTCTTGTTGTGATGTTTGAGCCAGTTGGTGTTGTGGGCATTGAAGTCTCCCAGAACGATTATTTCTGAACTGGGGTGATCAACCTGTATTGAGTCAAAAGTGGTAGCTAGTGTTGAAAAAAAGCTTTGGTAGGCTCTATCGCTCGGAGGGCGATAGAGACAACATATAAACTTGGTTAATCCCTTGGCGGTGAACTTGAGCCACATGACGTCAAGGTTGTTCGGTTCAAGTGTTTCCTCTCGGTGACATGAAAGGTCGCTTCGGACAAAAGGGCATATTCCGAACTTATGTCTAAATCGGGTATGTAAGTCGTAACCAGGATAAGGGTAGTTCACTGTTGTTGTTGCAGAACATACTTGTGTTTCTGTAAGGGCTAGTATGTGTGGTCTATTTGCCTGTAGATGTTGGTGTACCGAATTTATGTTTGTATTTAGGCCTCTTATGTTGCAGAAATCAATTCGGGTGTTGCTGTCGTTATTTGCCTGCCTAATGTTCAGTAATATCTGAACATGAGGAAATCTTATTTCGTTCTGATTGATAATATAACCCAAGTCCTCCGGAGGGTATAAGATAGAAAAACAAATAGGGACGTATCGACAATATGAGTATAGCGCGACTTTACTTATTGCTTATTGAACCTAAATTTTTATCAGCTCTGTCATACTTGAAAGAGGGTTGCTTCTCAGCATCTCAGCTTGTTGCCTTTACAAAAAGCAGAAAAAAAACAATACAAAATGTGCTTAAGAAGCATACATACGCCAGCTGGAAAAAACGTAAAAGCACGCAATGGTATAATTTTTTATGCTAGATGCGATGCACGAATACACGTTTATTCGATAGGGTTACAATATTTCATATACCACTACAACGAGCTGAGCCCTCAATTCACTTTTTAAGAAATTCAATAAAAACTTATCCATAATCATAATAATTACAGAAAAGCAAATAATAAGTAATCTTATCTTGCTTACAGGACTTAAAATGTCTAGACACTAAAATTAAATTCCACGAATTTAAAATGAAGTTTCTCTGACGTAAATAGCAAGGGCAAATAATTACCGTAAAACAGGTAATTTTCGTGATCTCAGGCAGCGTTCTGTATTCAGCAATAGAAAGAAAGTTCATTTCCTAAAAGCTCTATATTTATACAATATTTTCTCGAAAATTATTTCTTAATGGCCCATTAAGATTGGGCCATATAGCAGCTGTAGATTTTAAACGTCATTCATAATTAGTTTTTTTAATTTTTCTCTTCAGAAAATATAACAAATTTTCCATGAAACTAATATTTAATGCCCTTATATATAGCTTTTTTCACTATAGCAAGACGGGGTTTAACTATTAGATTTAACGCATCCAATAGTATAAAATTAAAACCAATTAATCCAAACAGTTTGGTTCTTCGGAAACCGTCGTAAAACACGTTTTATTAGTTTACGCGCGTAGCGCAAAAGAAAGGCGTCCATATACATTGCGGCTCCAACACAAATTCGTTTTAATAGGTTCATCTGTATGCTGGAAGTAGCCTACCAAGAAAGCACATAAATTTAAGCAACATCTCATGGCTGCACTTTGGTTCATCTGTAATTAAGACTAAACAGTACAAGTTGAGGAAATTAGTCAGAAAAAGTTGGGTCGGTTAAAATTTATAGCTTGAATCTGTTTCAATATACATATTACATACACTATAGAGGAACTGGTTTACTGTCGCTAGGCCACTCAGGACAATGTTCGCCAATCACGCATAGGGCATGTGGGCGTGGTACGTGAACTGTTGTAGCGATATTAAAATAATTTTTAATATTTCTTTTTAATAGTTATGGTTAGCAAGATGTGACTGTTACCACAAATATTTGCATCTTTATATAACACTACCTCTAGGAAACAATTTTGCACAAATGTATTACATGGTGTCAAGTTTCAATGGACACATTTCGAAAATTACAAAAAAATAAAAGAGGTGGTGTGTCATGAGTATAGTACAGCCAAACAAAATTAAATTTTCTTCTGGCGCCGGAAAAGTAAGTACTGATTTAGGTATTTCTCGATACGCTGACTTCAAATTTTGATATTTACCTGCTGTTTTTTTTTCGAGGCAGCTCTAGATTTGTAGTCAGAGGTTAACTGTTTTTAGTTCTGATAAAAGACCAAAATGATAATGAAAAAACAATATTTTTAAAGGCAATCATTGAAATTTCATACCTACAATTAGAATCTAATTACTTAGTTTGAGTTCCTTGGGAAAAACCCATGATCGTAAGACTCGACCTTCCTATACCTGCTTAACCCCTACCCTCAACTAATTGATATTTGCCTCATATCATCTTGGGTCTAACTCTGCCTTACCCGGTTGAGTTTACTTTGAGTAGTTTGGGTTAGTTAAGGTTGCTATCATTTATTGTAAATTTTCCGTGTTATTTAGTGATATTATATATTTAATTAAAACTGTGCATCCACAAGTAGCCAGTGCATAAATCATTCACTTTTTTTTTGTTATGTATCGGACTTGAAAGAAAGTAGAAAACCTATTGACTGAAAAGATATGACCTACCTTGGCATTCGCTTGGTAGACCATGATAAACCTTGGACTCAACATTTTGTATGTAAATCATGTATGTTGATCAATTGCGAGAGTGGACATAGTTAGAGAAGGGAAGCGCTTAAAGTTTCGAGTAGCAATGATTTGGAGGGAACAGGAAATCATCATAATGACCGCTATTTTTGTCACGCAAATATTAATACATCAACAACCCAAACAATAGACACAAATCCTGATATAGATTCAGCACAGAGATATGTACTACATTCTGAAGAAATACCCATTTTATCATTCTGCCGAAACTGCCGGAAGATGATACAATATCATCAACGGCTGATGAAGTTTAATGTATGCACTCAAAAAATGACAATAATCCTGAAGCAGAGTAAGACCGCATTCTCACCAAATCTGACCTACCACAATCGTCAACATTTCGATCACGCGATGAAGCTCGTGCGCATAATAGCAAGCGGGTGAGTGCTCACTGACACGATTTCGGTCGTGACCGATTTCGGTAAAGGGACATTGGTCGTGCAAGATGCAGTTTGCAACGTCTTTGTCGGCAGTCGGCTTGCAACCGGTGGTGTGTTGGTGTACTATTTGTACACCAACACACATAGTGCGCCCAATATATGGGCGCACTATGTTAGATTTTAAACGTCATCCATAATTAGTTTATTTAAATTTTTCTCTTCAGAAAATATAACAAATTTTCCATGAAACTAATATGTAATACCCTTATATATAGGTCGGGTTTTTTCATATGCGATACATATATTTGAACTTGTAGTCGTGGTATGCCAAATAAAAGCACCTCTGTTTTAATTTTCCACTATGTACGGATGCATCCAAAACTGGCGGCGACTGCGTATTCGTCTTCTATAATACGCGAGTGCTACAACTTCGTCCTTGACGACATCTTGGAGGAGGCTGGTGTTGTTTCCGCTAATGTATCACACGACTATAATTGAACCGATGGAATCCGATGGGCATGATCCCTCGAAATCGGATCCATCCTGATCGGGAAGATTATAAGTCTGTCCGATCCGGTAAGAATGCGGCCTAAGCTTCAAACAATAAAAACTGAATCTCATTAGAGAACTGAACCTCTGAAAGGAGTCTTCCGATTTACTTAACCCTAGATTAAATGAAAAAAATCTACTTTATCCACGTACTAATATTATTACATTTTATCGTACAAGAGATTAAACGTTGCTGCCATTTTTAACTAAGAAAAAGTAACCTAGTATTCCGCAATGTGATAAGAGAACTCTTAGAAAAATTAGTTTGTCAGAATACACATTATTATTATTTGTTTTTCATACTGTGATGAAGCTAACCAATTACGCTCAGAGATCCAATGTCAACGATAACGACAGGTCATTTCTAGTTAAGTGACAAACTTTTGTATTATGAATAAGAACATTAAAATGATAGACATGAAACCTACATTGAGCGGAAAAGTTTGATGACGGATGGAGAAACGAAGATAACCGAAGAGCTTAAGTTTGATGTTATTGTTACAGTTATAAAAACAATGGTTATGTTCACCAGCAGTCAGCGGTCCCAGCAGCTTTCTAGAATTCGACAATGGGCGATATAGCCATCTTTGTCATATGCATGTTATTTGCGCTGAAGTTTTGACAAGCGCTATCGAATTTAAAAAAGCTGGCGAGACCGCTGACTTCTGTTGAACGCAGCCAATAATATAGTCGATCAATGTGATTTTAAACAAGATAATGAAGTATGTCTATCATCAGTGACTTTAGCTATTAGCACTCGAGCAAAGAATTTAATTTGCCTAGGCATAACTGTGTCAGTTGACATAAGAAAGATTAGAACTTTCAAGTACTTTAGTGAGTAAATTACTATAAGTCTGAGTTAACCCTAGATTGAGTTATAACCTGCAATAACCTAGAATTTGAGATTTAGCAGTTTCTCAATTTTGCTCATAGAAGCTGTGGATTGACGATGATGCGAATCAGTATCTACATATGTCTGTTATAAAAATGCAAACAAAATCGACGGTACAAACAGGTAATGAATGAATCATCGCGGTATCGGTAGTTCTCAAGTAAAATTATATTAGACATTTACCAAATTGCCTTCTGAAGTTCAAGAAATAATGAATGTTGCCCCATTCATCCATGTGACCAGGAACACCGGAATGCAGAACTTAAATATTTGCCCTTTAAAGAGATAAAAATAAACTTAAAATCAGATGACTACAGATTATAGCAACGAACAAACACTTAATGAAATAATTTGCACTCTAGATAATACAAAAAACAACAGCTAATCGACTGCTTCCGATGGTAGGGAAAAAACATTATTTCCATAAGAGCCTCGAAGTGATTCGGAAAATCTCAATGGAGAGCCAGACATTAGAATAAATCCTCTGCTTCATTCCCGTCTCTGTGAATTAAGCAGGGAATATTTTCTATGTTGTCGTAAGTACTCTTCCTTAACCCTAGTACCACAACGTGGGGTCGCGGGCGACCCCGGCATCCA
>JAEQML010083499.1:0-10451 GCA_016904865.1 Pissodes strobi | reverse complement strand
GGATCGACCAATAGGAGAGGCCGATTTTTACATAGTGCTCTACTCGTGTAAAGGATCTTAAAATGCAAGGCATGCAGTGTTCAAATAGTTTAAAACGAAACATTTTCCTGATAATATGAGATAGTAACGGGGGTACTATAAAACTAACATTTATATTGCAGTCGTCATATGGCAAGTTGCGATCACGTGTGGCGTATAGAAAAATGCATCCTTGTACTCGACAGTCCCTTTTGAAATGTCCAGTCCTGCCACATCTATAGCACTGATTTATAGCATTTCGGTTACATGGTCTAACTTATAGTGGCTCCCGGAATATCCGTATTCGACAGTCCCTTTTGAAATGTCCAGTCTTGCTACATCTATAGCACCCATTTATAGCATTACGGTTATATGGCCTAACTTCTAGTGGCTCCCATGGCCTGAAGAACTTCGGTTAATTTCTTCAAAATACCGTCCTTCTCAGTTAGATCACAACTGTTCGCCAGATTTTCTTCCTGGATGGATTCGTCCCTGATTGCTGGCTTAGAGATGTTACAGGCCGCCTCGATTTCTAGAGCTCTACCCAAAACTTCATGGCTGTCATTAAGTTTGGCTAGACGTAGCATTTTCTGAGTTTCTGAATCTCTGATACCATCCACGAAATATTGGGCAGCAAGTTCCTCTTGAAATTATTCCGTTGCTCCCGGGTAGGCCAATTGAATGAGACCTCTAACGTCAGCCTCAAACTCTTGCAGGTTTTCACCAGGCTTCTGATATCAAGCACTTTGCTTGTGTCTGATAGAGCTGTCTTCTCTGTTGGTCGCCAAATCGTCTCTTCAAGGCAGCTACAAGTATGTCATATTTCCCTTGCTAGCTGATGGGAATGGTCTGCAGTAGTTCCAGGGCAGATCCACGAAGCGCTACCACTAGTGATGTAGCCATTTCTTCGTTATTCCAACCGTTGGCAACAGCAACGGCTTCAAATTGTCTTCTGTACATTGTCCAAGATGTTTGACCGTCATACGTTGGAGGTTTTATATTCTGTCCTGTGGCGAATACCCTCTCGGTGGGTCCTTTTTCAGTCTGATAAGTTTTGCTTGTAGATTCTGTATTTCCTTTTGTATATTGTCTACTTCTTTTTCAAATTTCTCATTTTGCCCGTTCAATATTTTCTGCAATTTTCCTTGCTCGCCTACAAATGCATCCAGCATCCATTTCTGAAGTTGGTCCTGCTCTATTTGCCTTTTATCTTCTTGATCTTGTAAAATTTTCTGAAGCCGGTCCTGTTCTATTTGCATTTTATCTTCTTAGTCATGTAAAATTTTCTAGAGCCGGTCCTGGTCTGCTTGCCTTTTATCTTCTTGATCTTGAAAAATTTTCTGAAGCCGGTCCTGTTCCTCCTCTTCCCGATCCGCCTGCCTTATATGTTCATCCTCTTCCCGATTCGCTCGTCTCTCAGAATTTAAATTTTCCATGAAATCGGCCAACATTTTATTTATTTGCTCCATTTCTGCCGTTTGTTGCCTCCTATTGGCCATAGAATGTTATAAAATTTCCACAGAATCCACCAATCAAACAGTATCGTTGACGTACTTGTACTCTCTTCTTTCCTCGAAAAATACTTCACAAGTCCGGTCCCTTCACAATCCAACTTCTGACACCAAATGTTACGTTTTTTTTCCATGGGTTCTGAACGAAATTACAACTTTTGCTATTTTAAACTAATACTCTCTATGTTCTTTACCACAGTATACAATTGAACACACTAAATTACTCTTATAACTTTACAACTAATAGCTCTTCACAATTCAACACTCAACGATTAACTAACCCAACACGCTTTAGGCCTGCTCCTTATATACAATCTCAAATCTATCACGAATCCTCAGGAAGAAGCGAGGCCACTCTATATGATTCGACCAGGGCATCGAGATAATTCCAGCGTTCCTGAATCTTCGCGGCCGGCGCGGCGATGGCTCATACATAGACCCGGCAAGGCCAACAATCATGCAGCAAAAGTATATAATGCTGAAGCAAATTGCTATATAGACAATTATCTTCAGCCCACGACTAATGTTCTTATGACGAAGGCATACACACTAAAGGACGCTTCTATTGCTCTCGACGAGTTGTGTGTGCGCGAATATGATGGTTGACGCAGATCTTGAACTGCTATAGATTGCAATCAGGAGAAAAACCCTCATGTGTGTCAGTTTTACATTGTGCCAAAAAAAGTAATGTTCTAGAGGTGTCCATTGTACGAGATACGGATGCGCTCTTGTCGTCCATCCTCTCAGTCTAACAGGCTGAGGTGAGAAAAGCCGAGCCAAATCCCTAGAACATCGGGCGTGAAAATATCTGTAAAATAGGGAGATCTAGCCCATTTTTGCAGTATTCCAGATAATCCGACTTTGGGTCATCAACAAAGCGCAAAGCTCTCTTTTGAATAAACCCAAACACTTTTAGGGTGTACCTAGATGTGACTAATCCAGACGTGTGAACGGACAATACTCCAAGCACAATCTTATTCGTGCTTTTTCTGTTGGAAAA
Source organism: Pissodes strobi (assembly GCA_016904865.1). Lineage (NCBI taxonomy): Eukaryota > Metazoa > Arthropoda > Insecta > Coleoptera > Curculionidae > Pissodes > Pissodes strobi. The sequence continues at coordinate 7,922 of JAEQML010083499.1, read as the reverse complement.
CAGTGTACAAAGCTTCTGATAGACTGATTTTTTGATGTCAGTAACGTGGTAGTGCCTCCACACATAGCTGCTGTCCGAGACCCTTGAAGAGAACATCCCAAGTAATTGCTCTTTATCTACCTTGTAACTGGGCATATACCAGCCCCTCGTAGCGTGTTTGTCACTCCCGCGTGTGTGTACGTTATTCGTGTAATATGTATTAGAAGTATGCATAAGATGGATAGTTTTTATGTTACTTAGCTTTAGTTCGATTTAAGCATTGATAATTTTCTAATTTGGTTAAAAGATGTTTTCATTGATTGAGGTGAAAAAACAGCTTTCTAACATCTCCGTTTCGATAACAACTAAAAATGGAAATTTAGTAGAGCTACGTAGCTCGCGCGAGGCCTATACGTCACAAATTCAAGACAAAAGCTTCAATCGAAGGCCGAAAATGCCAAACGCTACTATTGCTTCACTTTCAAAACATATTTTAACGAGCCTCATAACTTAAACAGACAGTTATACGAATATTTTTGAAATTATAATTCAATGCTGTTTATTTGTTTTAGATATTGATCGTTTTGTTTTTAGTACAAGAGAGATATATATCTACGATTGGCTGTGTCGAGTCTACGAAAAGCTACCCGCTTTAAGCTTTCTCGAAGATTCAAAGCGAAAATCTTCCTTTTAGAAATCTATTTCCTATGCAATCAATACCAGTGAACGACGAATCATAATATAAACAAATCGGCCGAGCTGTCACCGATACTTAAAAAAACATCAACACAACAATTAACTCGGTATTCTACATGGCGTCTCCAACATTCTCCTACCTGAGAAACATTTTACTAAAATATTTTTCTCACAAAACAAAAGAATATAACCTATCGAACAGGAAAATATCACTAACTACTCACAATCCTTCTAACTCGTCCGTCATCTTACAAGCTAACACATAAATCACAGAACTATTCCCTATACCGTTTAGGGAATTTGGAGATACGAGCAGATCGCGTCGTCTTTTCTTTGTCGATCATTCGCGCACTCGCCATCTTTTCACCACTAAGTCCCTTCCACCTGGATTTTGTGTCTGATGGGAATTGTCGGGTGCCGCCTAGTTCCTGCTCGTTGGTATCTTTCGTGGTCTGGGTAGCATCTCCATCCGGTCTCAGCTCTGGAACACTGCAGCACTCCATCGGGTAGTCTTTGCACGGGTCTCAACATTTTTCCTTTACTCGTCATAACCCGAACTAAACGCACTTGGCCATCTTTCCCGGGTAAAAGTTCTACAACTCGCGTCATGGGCCACTCTATTCGCTTGGTAGCATCGTCCCGACAACCACAAGATCACCGACGGTAAATTTATGGCCACCTTGGCTTTCACATAAAAGTTTTAATTGCCCCAGATACTCAGCTCGGAACCGACTACGAAGGGATTTCTGTATTTGCTGGATTTTCCGCACCTTCCGACACGAAGATGAACGATCGTAGGCCCAGTTCCTGTTGTTAACGCAAAAACATTGCTGGAGTCAGATACTAAATTCTCTGAGTCTTCCGACCAGTAACTTAGAGGCCTTACATTAACTATCACCTCACATTCACACAGAAGAGTGGATAATTCTTCATATGTCAATGTAGCTCTGCCAAGGCTCCTTCCAAGTAAGCCCTTCAACATTCCGATTAACCGCTCGTGACAAGATTTAAGGCGAATGTCCATTATCAATCGACCCACCAAGGGGTGCTTAGGAAATAAAACGATAGGGAATCGATAATTTTGAGTGTCTGGTCTATTCGCAACTCGTGACTTCAGCCGAATCAGACCTTCTTCGTCCCAAAATGGGCTTAGTCCGCGTATCCTGGTCCCATCTCAGGAGAAGCTACCTTGTTGTATCAACTTAAATATGAAGTTTTCAGCCCCATTCAACTCGTCCACTGTCAGTTCTCAACGGCATATCTTCTCCCTGTCCCTACAGTTGATTACAAACCGGAGTATCCAAGCAATCATCCTCACGGTTTTAATGAACTTCGAAAAATATTTAAGGTTCCAGAAGTCATTATCGGGAATATTTGAACAAGCTTTTACAAGAGTTTTCCTCTTCTCCAAACAAATTTCTGCTTCATTATATATAGGGTTTGTGGATGGCCAAGTTTCTGGAGGTCCGCGTAACCACTATTGAAATCCAATGGTGGGAGGGCATTTCAATAGTTGTTTGAGAGAACATCCCCGAGAAGGCAAGTCAGCAGGATTTAGGACACCAGGCAGATGTCGTCAGCTTTCCACCAGAGTTAATCTTCTGCTCTTTGCTACTCTATTCCAAACGAAAATTTCCCATTCCTCGGTGCGCCTTACCCAGGAAATAACAGTAGAAGAGTCACTCCAAAAAAAAACTTGAAAAGGGGCAGCTTAGGGTTTCCGCAACGTTCTGATACAGTTTAGCACCAATCGTCGCGGCTAAAAGCTCTAAACGAGGAATGGTCATTCTAGAGTTTGTTTTGCTAATAGGGGCTACCCTTGCTTAGGCTGCTAATAAGGAAATCAACATCTTTCCATTCAAGACAACTCTAAAAAATACTGCACAGGCGTAAGTGCTTTTACTGGCATCACAAAATGTATGTACCTGTGAAAGATACGGCAATTCTTCTATCCAATTTTTAAATAACGTTGCATGGGTTGGTTCCAAGTGAGGTTCTCCATCCACAAGGATTGTATTATCAATTTGGGAAGTAATGTTGCAGGGCACAAGGACTCAATCGGATGAAACACCTTGTGTGTAAGGGACAGAATCAATCTTTTTGTAACTATCAGGCCATGCCGGTTCCTAGGAAATTCCCATTTAGGGTCAGCACGTCTTTACCTGGAAACCAGTGCAAACCTAAACCGGGGACCGCGTGATCCATTGACATTGCCTGAAATGTTGTCGTACGCTCCCACCCTCTGAGCTCAAATTGTCCTTCGGCCATCACTACCGTTGCGTTGTGTATAAATGAGTGCATCAGATCATCAGTTGGTAGGCTAGTCACACAATTATCTACATAAAAACTCTGACTCAATTTTTCTAAAGTCTCTCTAGAATAAACGGCCTCATTAGCGGCATATTTTTCTATAAGCTGATTCAAATGATATTTCAAAGGGCTACTGCTTAAACTAAATACAACCCTTCAGAATCAATCCACAGAAATTTGACAAAATTGCGATCTTGTGTGTTGAGACCGATCTGCAAAAATCCCTTACGAATATCGGAGATAACGCCGATTTTGTTTTTTCTGAATCTCAGCAGCATTGATGGGATCAATTCAATGAGCCTTTTCCAAACAATGATTAAGCGATGGTTTGCCCTTTTCATGTGCAGAAGCGTCGAACACTGGCCGGATTTTTTTGGTAACACTTTCATCCTTAATAACCGGTCTATGAGGCAGGTAATGACCTTCAGCTGCATCATCACAAATTTTTCCAATAATGCCCTGCGATTCCCACTCTTCGGAAGGGGAGCGTGACCTTCTAACCAACACATAACAAATAACAAGGTGCACTTGATAGCCTCCATCTGGATCAACTGTGCGGTTTGCAAAAAACTCCTCAGCTGCCAGTTCCATATCCTCCTTTGTTTTCTTATCCAATGGTTCTTTTATGCCTAGCGCTTCCAATTCCCATAACTGACCAATTGAGGCATTATTTACTAAAAGGGTTAAAGCTGTTGTAACTACTTCAGAGCGAGGACCTGTTGTTGGCATTTTACCCACAAGAGTCCAACCGGCAAGAGTTCTCATTGCAGTCAGGCCGCATGGTAATTCTCGACGTTCTCCTGTATACAGTCTGCCTATAACATCTGCTCCCAGCAACAACTCGATAGGACCTACTTGTCGATTGTCAGATAGTTCAATACCCAAGACTTGCGCTTCATCTATCCAAGGACCTTGAAAAACAGGAGGTATGTCACCACATATTTTTTACTGATCCAATGCTTCAAATGCAAAGGAGAAATTGTCAGCGCATATTGTGACGTCATAACAGCGGTGGCGGTTTAGTATATCACCTCCACCGAACAGGCAGTGGATAATTTGCTCATAACGTTTCGGTCTAAATCCATGTTTCTCTGCAGGGTCTTTCAAAACGTACGATCGTTGTGACCCGGTGTCAATTAAATCTCAAACTGAATTTGAACACGACGAACCTTTTAAGATAACTCGCAAAGTTTGTAAGAAAACATGAGTGTTGATTTGATTGGTCAGCACTTTATTCCGGAGCGGATCCTCAGGAATCTCCCTTTGGTCGTGTTGTGGCGTTTTATCACCCTTGTTACGAGGTAGATCGGGGCACATTAAGGCTGCGTAAGACCGTCCACAACTTTTTGCCACTATTAAGAAAAGGAAAACACGCCATTTTCCTGGATAGTCGTCTTTTTTCTGGATAAAGCTATTTTTTTGTGCTTTTAAACACACCTCACTCCCATGAGGTCTTTCACAGAAGACCCATTTTGAAGCCTCCGCGTTCATCAGCCCTGCAGCAGTCAGAAATACCGTGGATGACTCCGCAAAATGGCTTATTTCTTGAAGCACTCCTACCAGGATCTAGATTCAAAGAAGACGGGTTTCACTTCCTGTTTCAAATATATCATTAATTTCCTGAGCCTAATTTCCAGTGGTGATATAGTAGCAGCGTCGTCATCTGCCTCATTTTCTCAGTTGCTGAATTGACAGGAACGCTGCCAAACTCTTAGAAATTCAGCAGGTATACAGGGCTCGATCATGGAAACAACATCGCAGCATATTTGTCCGAAGTTATACCCAATATTTCCAATGCTCATAGCTGAGTTTCCAGACAATTATGCAACATTGCAGTGTCACTATTTGGAGAATTGGCGTTATCTAAAATAAGTTTTAGCAAGACCTTAACGTACACCTCAATCTGTAAATCCTCCCTACCAAATCTACTTTGCATGCTTTCAATTATTTTGGGATAATTTTCACTCATGGTTGGATAGTTTTCTACCAGCTGTCTTGCGCGACTGTCCGTTACAGTTGCTTGCCTAAGATACTCTATTTTATCACTATCATCAATAGAATCATCTTCGTGCGCCTTTTTAAACTGTGCCCAGAAGACCAGCCAGCCTTTCACACTTCCATCGTAATGCTTAAATTCTATTCGTGGTAATTTAGATTTTCGCATACCTGTTTCCTAGATTTTCTGATACCTGAGTACTTGCACTGCTACTTACGCTGCTTACATCCTCTGCTGTCCGACTCTTATTAGCAGTAATCCTCAACAAGGTAAATCTTTTCACGTATGTGTCACAAGTATCCATTTCACTTTTCACTTTCAAGTTCAGGTTCGGTTGCGTTTGGCAATAATAGTATATTATTTTATATGGAGGAAAAGTGATACTTTTCATGGCGCGCTCGTGTTTGACAGCCGAACGGAGTGAGGCTGGTAATAGAGAGCAAGCCATGAAAAGTAACTTTTCCTCCAAATAAAATATGCTGTTTTTTCTTCAAATGTCGACAAATTAATGCAAAAACATCGCTTTTTAATAGTAATAATATCTAATTATTATTAAAGATAAATGGGTTCGCAAGGCGGCTTAGACCACGGTCGTAGGTGGCCTTGCTTAGACCGGTGTCGTCGGTGAATTTGCAACATAAAGCTGTCAGTGGACACTGTCAACAATAATTATTTTTTTAAGAATGCGTCTCCGATTGCGTTTTAATTCCGTATTGATAAGCAGTTATTGAGTAAGTTCGATTAAATAATAACCAATTTGTTCCTAAATTAGTGATTTTTAGAAATGCAGTCACAAATTGAGTGATAAATACAAATTGTAGTTTAATAAGTCTTGAGTTGTTGACGCATTATTTTGTTGTCTGTTTGTATTGTATCTGTGTTGCTATGACAACACTTTTACCTCCGCCGGCGGAAAAGTGAAAAGTAAAGCTCCGGCGGAGGAAAAACGAAACTTCACGGCCGCCTACACAGTCGAGTAATGACGGATTTACTGACGTTTGAAGAAAAAAGTTCATAAATTGCACTGTCCAACGTGCGTAAGTACTTCGCAGTCAATAGCTCTAATGCAGCTTGAACCCCGTCAACCGAACTGGTGGAAACTGCCACCAACTCATCAAGCTCTTTTGCCGCTTTTGTAAAGGAGCCCCTCAATACTTTTCTTCTTACTTTCGAGCATGTTTTCCATAGTGATCTCGGTTCGAAACCACTCAAACGTTACGAAACGAAATATCCAGACGCGGAACGCGGTAAAAGCTTACCCTGTTTATTCAAACACAAATTTTTAACGACAGTTCCAACTTCATCAATTCACAAGTAATGACTGATTGCTTCTGTCCCGTCACGGTCGCCAATAAATGTCGAGTCCATGAAAAGCTACCCGCTTTAAGCTTTCTCGAAGATTCAAAGAGAAAACAGCTATCTTCCTTTTAAAAATCTATTTTCTATGCAATTAAATTATACGAGTGAACCATGAATCATATTATATACAAATTGGCCGAGCTATCGCCGATAAGAAGTCATCTTGACGTTTTCTAAGTATCGGTAACAGCTCGGCCGATTTGTATATATTATGATTCGTCCTCCACTGGTATAATTTGATTGCATCGAAAATAGATTTCTAAAAGGAAGACAGCTGTTTTATCTTTGAATCTTCGAGAAAGCTTAAAGCGGGTAGCTTTTTGTGGACTCGACAGGCTATACCTAAAAGCGCGTTCCACTAAGAAATCTGTAATATACCAAAGTATTAGGGTTTTTAATCATTCACCTGACGCTACAGAAAGTGCTCAAATACTCTGCGTCGTTGATGCTGATTCTTAATGGAACAACATATTACACCTTAAAAATTTTATAATAATATTTGGGACTTGTAGAACTTATCTGCGATATGTGTTGGATAGTGTATTCCTCTTGTTGGGTATTTTCATTTTGATACTGCTATTATATTTGGATTTATTTTGCTTATAATCTTAATGATTTTCTCCCTCTGCTTTATTATGTATTTAGTTTCATTTTAGTTTCTTACCTATGGTGAAAGGAAAATGTACACTGCTGCTCTTTAAATTTTCATTATGCCTTTAGGGCTGTGTTAACAAAATAAATAATATAATGTATCTAGACAATAAAGAATGTTCTATTTGAATTTATATGAATTTAATAAAATTACCTATTCCGATATATCATTTCGCATGGCCATTTATAGAATATGGATCTGCTGGACATTTTAAAGAGCTTAGATCATACAATATAATCTCATCAAGACCAGTAGAGTCTACTAATTTAAATATCTAAGTTACCTTAATTTGAGGTATATCAATATTCTTCAATGGGACATGTTTCTCCGCTAATTTGGGAAGAGAGTAGCCGACCACATCTTTACTTATACTGGTTTCCGGGCCTATTCGCACACATTTAATTAGATGCTTTAACTCTGGAAAAGAAACATTTCATTATTTGGAATTTAACATTAAATAAAGTTACTAAATGGATAGATATTTAATAATTCCATTTGAACGTCGTAAAAAAAAACAGCCGTCGGTGAAACTTCCTAGATACCAATGGATCAGCATAATGCATGTGTCATCTGAAGAGAAATTGATTACGCGTGGGCGAAAAAATGTGTTTTTCTACAGCCGCGCGCAAAATCACTAAATACTAAATTCAAATGAAATCGCAAAATCAACTAATGCCGTGGATCCTTATTTTGCGCTCTAGCGCGAACATGGAAAAGGAAATTCTCGCTTTTTCCGTCTAGTGTGCTGAATGGTCATGGAAACCGAAGATAAATAAATGACAGTCGTGCGTTTGTTACAGTTTGTTGCTGGCAATCCTGTTCTAAATATGCCCGAAGCCCGAACATAATATGTCAAAACTGACAGTCATTCGCAAATTTCAGAATAAGTATAGAGAAAAATGTGCATTTAATTTTAAAAAATGCGGCTGT
>JAEQML010083495.1:0-10452 GCA_016904865.1 Pissodes strobi | reverse complement strand
GGGGTTTGGTCCTTCTTATAGATTAAAACAACATGAATTTATTTCATGTGTTTATTGACGTTTCGGCCGGAATATCCTAGCCTTTTTCAAAACGCTAATTATCACAAATACTCGACGAACATTTGAGGAAAGATTCATATGTCGCGTTTAAAATTGAGTCAAAAATTAACAATTACTACAAACAAAACAAAACACAACTACATATAATTAAAATTTTTGGCAGCAGCCGCATAGCCACTTCACACATATGTCCGATTAGAAAAAGAAACTATTGAGCATAGTTTTATTGATACTTACACTAAAACAGCGAGCAGTATTAAATAAAACAAAACAAGAACATAACAAAAAAGAACAATCATAATTTATAGAAATATTAATAAAACAAAAAAGATCTGCTAACCATTACATTCTTATGCGGCACTTTAGATCATCAATATTTCTTGGTCTATTTAAAAAAAAAATCTTAGATTTCAAATAATCCCACGAAAAAAAGTCCGAAGGGGTCATATCAGGTGACCTGGTGGCCATTCAACGTGACCCCGTCCTCCAATCCATTTTCCTGGAAACATTAAATCGAGATATTTTCGAACTTCTCTTGCATAGTTTGTTGTGGCCAAATATTTGGACTGGGCAAATCGGGATTATTGTGGTCAGGTTAAAGAGTGACTAAAGCTGGAAAAAGATCAAACTGCAGAGAATCTTACTGGACCACCAGTAAGATTTCCTTCAAATAAAATTGGTCCTAACACTTTACCTTTCAATATGCCTGCCCATACATTAAGTTTCTCAGGTGAATGATTATGAGCTTCTTGAATCCATCGTGGATTTTCTTTGGACCAATATCCCCAATTTTTCCTGTTTACAGTACCGTTAAGGTAAAAAGTCGCTTTCATCTGAAAATAAAATATTGGCGGCAAAGTTTTCATCTTGATGACAAATTGGTTGTATGATTTCGCAGAATTGCAGTCTTCGGTCGAAATCATCCTCATTTAATTCGTGTCCCAGGCAGACTTTGTAAGGGTGGTATTTTTCTTTGTGCCAAGTTGTTTGCACAGATTTGTGACTTACTCCCATATCAAGTGCTATTTCCCGACTGGCACTATGCGGTTTTTTTTCAACAGCCAATATGATGTCAAGCTGAATATTTTCATGTACCTTCGGCTTTTCACTTTTAGGTAAATTTTTAACACGGCCATGTTCCTCGTATTTTTTTTTAAATCTTGCAAACGGTGGATTGCGAAATCGGCGTTCGGTCTGGATGAATTTGATTAAAAAGTTCACGTACCTCGTTAGTAGATCTGCGACGATCTCCGTAACCAACCACCATAAGAGTTTCAATACGTTCTTTTTCACTGAGCGACACTTTTTGTTTATAAAAAGAAAAACATTTGAATACAAGGCTACAATGATAGTAAAACTTACTAATATTAGCACTTGTCAAACTGACAATAATTTTTGTTTGTTTATTTGATTTGTTTAAGCTTACTATGACCACAACTGATTGCGTCAACATTGAGATATCGAATTTCTTTTTGCACGATGGATTTAATAACAAGCTCAGGCCAAGAAGCTTAATGGGACAGGCATTGAATGATACATTCTTAGGACTTTCTTAGTGTGATTGACAATTGACTAAGAGTTTTATTTTACAAATAAGAGATTTCTTTTTACTGGGAGTTAACTTAAGATAATTTTTACTATTGAACGGTCGCCATTTTGAAACGGCGTGACAGAATCGCCCAAAAATCTAGGAACATACTGAGTGAGAAAAGACCTTTCAAATGATGTATCACATGTCATATATTGTCATTTAAAAAAAAAGTCGATGACGTCATATTTTTGACAGATGTCAATAAAAAAACAAATTAATTCAGTCAGAACGTGGGTAACTGAAAAACTAAATTGACGTGTTCGAGCGTTTCTCATTAAACCTAAAGACAGCCTAATTATTAGGGGTAGTCCATACTTTTTTTCCACACTGTATAATGATTTAATGGAGTCATGTACTTACCATGCCATTTCTTTTTCAGAGGAATTTTTACTGCTATTAGAGCATTTGATAGCACTGTAACAGGTGTTATATGCGGGATTTTGGCTCTTACTATTGCCTTTGGATTCTGCTTTGCTGCTGCAGTAGATCTATTCATGATTACCAAGGTAATATTATCTTTATCTTCATTAGCTTGATTTTAAAATGATAATTTTTCATTATCACAATATAAATATATTCAAAACCAGTTAATAAATTGAAGGTTTCGTAAATTATATAGAGGATGATAGAGGAGAGAGCAACTGAAATCCATGAGTCTAAACCTAAGGAACCATCATATGAGCTACTAAATCAAGCTGGATTTGTTTATTTTTAGAAATTTCATTAGCAACTATCACTATTAAAAGTTCTAGATGAAGCGGTTTGGAAAATTGTCCAAGGAGAAAAAATAACGCTGTTTGTGGGCTCATTTTAGGCTGACTAATAATAATAATAAAGTTAATATGTTCTATATTGTTGTGGAGGATTCATGTTTTACCTTACAAATGTTTGAGTTTTCTCTCCAAAATCGGCAGCACAAGTGTTAGTTTAGTGACCCTAACGAAGCTGACAAATCTAAAAAGAAAACTTGAAATCGACGTTTCGAGGATCAAATCTGCCCCCGTTGTCAAGAACGAACAAATCTAAAATTGAAAATGGTTAGTAAATGTAAATAACTGTAAAAAGCTATCGCAATATTTGTCAAGTTTTAGATAGACTTTGACAAGATGACAATATTACAATAATAAATGTCGATTTTAAGTTTTCTGTTTCAGCTTCGTTAGGGTCACTAAACTAGCGTTTACACCCTGGAGCCAGAGCAAGCGGCTCTAATTGGAGAGAAAACCCAAACATTTGTAAGGTAAAACAAAGTTAATGTCTAACTGCAAAATTATTTTCTTGATCATTTTCATCTATGGAAGCACCTTTATATATTTAATTACCTTTGGCTTTATATTGTGGGTACACGGTGTGCCAAATTCGAGGCGTATCATTGGGGTCTCGGAAACTATAAGGGATACCAAGTCGGTTATATCAGGGCAAAGTTGCGCAATTTGATGCCAATCAAAATGCCTCCGTGGAAGTTTGAAAATTCCCAATACTCTCACACGTATTCGAAAAAAACCGAATATCCGCGATTTCGTTTTTATTTTTTTCTGACTATTTGAAGTGATATGACAAAATAAATTCCACATTCTCATTGCTACTTTTTCTGCTTTACAAGATGGCGCTACTAGATTTTTAATCCGACTTTTCGTTCCTTCGCAACCATCATCAACTTTGTTTTGTGAAACAGGCAAAAAAACCATTTTATGCTTAATTAACTTTAATTTTAATTCTAAATTTAATGACATAACACACTTGACATTTATCCGACGTTTTTTGGCGAAAATCCATCATCAGTGCTAGTTGCTGATGAAGAGGAGGAAAAATGGCTATGAAAATGTCGAATTTATTTTGGTCTACTTTTTTTTAAGTAAAATCAGAAAAAAATAGTTTCTTTCAAAATCTGTGTTCTGGCAATTAATTTGAAATTTGATTTTATAATGAATTTATTTAAAAAAAAATATTTGTTGTTTCAGTGAAAGCTTCGAGTATATATTTTCATTAAAAACTAAAAAATGTAGGAACTACAAAAATTTTACAAATTTAAATTAAAAAAAAATTAATTTGAATACATTACTAAAGATTTAACAAACACATGAAAGTAGCAAAAATATAAACATTACAGCAAGTATTCAAATTGTAAACCGTTTGCTTCAATACATTTTTGGGTTAATCGATTAATTTTGTAAATTGCGCGTTGAATGGTTCTTTTACCTTACAAATGTTTGGGTTTTCTCTCCACTATCGTTTTGAATTGGTTATATAGAGCCTCTTCGGCTCTGGCTCCAGGATGTAAACAGTGACCCTAACGAAGCTGAAATATCTAGACAACTTGAAAACAATCCTTCAACGTTTCGGTGATCAAACCTGTGCTCGTCGTCAAGAACGAAAAAAATCTAAAAATGAAAATGGTTAGTAAATGTAAATAACAGTAAAACGCTATCGCAAAAATTTGTCAACTTTTGAATAGACTTTGACAAGATCACAATAATAATGTCATATCGTACAATTACTGGTTAGTGATCTATTTTGGTGAGTTTAATAATGGGGTGATACTTCTTGTTATGCATGTAAGAAGAATTCAATGATGATCAACTTCAGTTTTTAGCAAAGGTAACCATGTGCTGTTAAAACTAACGAAGTTGAAGCAACACATACATCTTTATTTAATAAAATTAAAGCACTTTCTTTAATCTTACGTTTTTTAGATGATGGTTCCTTTACCAAAATACTTGAAGCGTTCCATTGTATTCTGTGATTGTTATCAAATGCATGTTGACAAATATGTGATTTGTGTATTTTAATATAAGTTTGGTGTTCTTTTATTCGTTTTGATAATGATCTACAGGTTTCACCTATATAAAATTTATTGCATATTTTATAGATAACATTTTAAGTAATTTCATTTTCATTGAGAGGTTTTTTTTTGTTAGTTAGGATCTAAGAGTGTTTTCTGTTTGGAAAATAGTACGAATGTTAAATTTATTATCTATTCGTTTTATTTTGTCTGATAAACCAGGAATATATGGAATAAAGAGGTTCGTAATAGGTCTATTTTGATTTTGTCTAATATTTGGTTGTTCAAAATCAATAAAACATTTTTGAATGAAATCAATAGGATAGTTATTATTAATCAAAACATTGGTTAAAAATTCTTTTTCTGTGTTGAAATTTTGATTATTACAAATTATTTTCATTCGATCATATAGACTTTTTACGACCCCCTTTTTCACCATTATTGGGTGATTTGAATTAAAATTTAAATATCTGTTTGTATATGTAGGTTTTCTGTATATATTTGTTTCGAAACTATTCAAGTCTTTTTTTATAAGAATGTCAAGAAATGAAATTTGTTCATTAATTTATCTTTCTATATAGTGAATTTGATTGTGGGTTCTTTGGTGTTAATATGATTTAGAAAATCGTTAAGAAAATGTTCGTTATATGGATAAATTGAAAAAATGTCATCTATATAACGCCACCAAATTAAAGGTTTATATTGATAATTTTCAACAAAATTTAATTCAAAATTTTCCATAAAAATATTACTTAATAAAGGTGATAAAGGCGAACCCATAGCCATACCATTGTTTTGTTGATAGTAATTGGTATTGTATTGAAAATAAATAGTTTTTACGCAAAAAGTAAGTAATTCAAGTATTGTGTCAATATTAAGTTTTGTACGTTCACCAAGGTTAGTATCATTTGCTAATTTGTTTCTTACAATATTTAAAGTTTTATCAACCAAAAAACCATAAAAATCTTAGAAAGAGCAAGTAATGCTCTGTTACGAGAAAGATTACAGTTTCATACATTTAATAAATATAAAATTCAAATGGAAATTAATAATTTAAAATTAAACTTGCAAAACCAAATTTTACCTATAGATTTCAATCATATTTGTAACTGTGTTTATAATAAATGTACGTAGGCTTTCACGGCCGGTGTCTTGATAAGCGTGGGTTTTCGGGCTATTAGGCCGTTGTCCTTGTTGATTTCCTCCATAGCTTTCGGCTACAACTGCGGTAGCCATCCTCAGTGGTGTCTGGGTCGAAGTGTACGGCTCGAAGACTCAACTCAGACTGTGTTTATAATAGTTATTAAATAAATTTTGATAAACAAAAACGTATTCATATAAATAAATTTATTAATTTCATTCAAGAAAAATTAAACAACGAAATTTCTATTGCACTTGTGCTGTTTACATCCAGGAGCCACAGCTGAAGAGGCTCTATATAACCAATTCAAAGCGATAGTGGAGAGAAAACCCAAACATTTGTAAGGTAAAACATGAATCCTCCACAACAATATAGAACAAAAACTACATATCTATACTACATTGAATGGTTCTTGCTCGTATAGCTCTTAATTCTCTCACTAAATTATAAGGCAGTTCTTCGATATTTTCGTGCAAATTCCTATATAATCGATTTTGCAAAAAAAAAACAGAGAAATCTAATGGGTTTAAGTCCGGGCTTCTTGCTGGCCAACGTACAACCCCTTGATTCCCAATCCATTTACCAGCAAATAAAAGATTGAGAATCTCTGTCACTCCTCTTCCATCATGGGCAGGAGCACCATCTTGTTGCCACCATAGATTTCTTAATACTTCTTCGCAGGCAGGAACGTCAAACTGGTGAGAGCAGTTTGATTACGGGGAGTGACGCCCCCGCCATTCCGAGTTGCCATGGGATATGGCCCATCAAATCCCATCGTCCTCCCCCAGGTTGGAGAACACCGAAGTACAAAGTCTGGAGCTGATCAATGACAGTTTGTGACAAGAGGGGCTGCATTGTATTGGCTGGCAGGAACGTCAAGCTGGTGAGAGCAATTTGATTACGGGGAGTGACGCCCCCGCCATTCCGAGTTGCCACGGGAAGTGGCCCATCAAATCCCATCGTCCTCCCCCAGGCTGGAGAACACCGAAGTACAAAGTCTGGAGCTGATAACTGGGGGTGATCCAACAAACCCCATTTTTACCCCTGTCAGACTAGAGATCACCGTAGGGACGAGTCTGAGGCCGATGCTTCAAGTAGAAGCGGCCCTAGGTGGTAGATGCATACGCCTACTCGCATCGTCCGGTGAAAGACCACCCCACCAGAACTGGGAAGCGCGAAGTGGTTCTGCCAAATCACGTTCCGCTTCCGCGCTGGTGGTCCGGGGTTCCACAGTAGGAATATATGGACATGATGGTGCTTCCAGGACCAAAATATTCCGGAGGTAAACTCCCCGGCCGCATTTTTCTAAACGCCACACGTGATCGTATCGGATCATAAAGCGACTGTAATATAAATATAGTTTTGGGTTAGTTTCGGAGCAAGCGAAGGGTACAATAGTCTTCGTGATGCAATCAGTTTGTGGCAAGAGCTCTCGTCGTCGAGAGGTTTAGATGGTTGGGTCTCACCTGGACGGCCCGGGTTCAAACCCCGTTGCTTTTTTTATAATTTTTTTAAAGATTATGTTTCTAAACAGTTTTTTTCCTTGATTTTAGGTATGTCTTGGGTTAGTTTGGGTTAGCACCTGGTTAGTTTCCTTTTCTTGAGCCCCCGTAGCGAGCGGAGGGCCATGCGGATCGACCAATAGGAGAGGCCGATTTTTACATAGTGCTCTACTCGTGTAAAGAATTTTAAAATGCAAGGCATGCAGTGTTCAAATATTTTAAAACGAAACGTTTTTCTGATAATATGAGATAGTAACGGGGGTACTATAAAACTAACATTTATATTGCAGTCGTCATATGGCAAGTTGCGATCACGTGTGGCGTATAGAAAAATGCTCCCCGGCCATTCGGATTTCCGGGCGCTGGGTGGCCCTGGGAGCCCTTCATTCCGCATTTCACAGACAGCAAAGATACCGAACCAATTTAGAATAGATTTCTGCAACATAAGAGGCCTAAATACAAACATAAATTCGGTACACCAACATCTACAAGCAAATACCACACAACACTACACACACTACAACAACAACAGTGAACTACCCCTATCCTGGTTACGACTTACATACCCGATTTTGACATAAGTTCGGAATATGCCTTTTTGTCAGAAGCGACCTTTAATGTCACCGCGAGGAAACACTCGAACCGAACAACCTTGACGTCACTATTCACGAGTAATATAATAATTACCAATTGAAGGTCTAATAAAAATGTTAACACTTCAAAACGACACACTAACAATCCTACATATAACAAGTAGTGTATTTTTTGTATTTATTATTATTATTTGTTACTATAACTGCCCTTGAGTCTCATAAATTTTACGCAATCTAATGACATGACTTGTTCCTATGGTCGTACTATTTTGTATTTTAATACTTTGTTATGAAATTAGTGAGATAGCTTTTTGTGTCAATCAAAATTTCTTTTGTAGTATTTTATACATAACGTCACAAACAGCAAAAATAAAAATGGGATAACTAGTACCCATGTATATAGGATAAAATGTTAGATCCACCACAAATTTTCCTCTCAATAAAAATTAATAATCAATGAAATTAATTCAAAACAAAAGAAACCTTATATTGTTATTTTTTATTTGAAATAATGTCTACTGTTTCTTAAGACAATATAAAAACAGGTTTGAGTTTCTTTGCTATTTTTCATAAATCATAAATAACTTTAGAAAGCGGTTAACGAGTTTGTATGGATCAGTAAATTTTACATGTAAAGGCTATATGAGCCTTTCCTCTCTGGGAATAACATATATACCATATTGCATATTCTATAATATGTTTCAAAATTTAATTTGTAACACATTATTCAGAGGTTCCAAATGGCTTAACCTGCATTGATTAACTAGGCTACTAATAGACAGATGAGAGAGCGTTTTTTATATGTATCCGTCCGGAATCGGGGAAGCATTAGAGCAACGGACCTTAAAAAGCAGATCTTGATTTAATTTTCCCTGTTTCAGATTCATAGAATGTACAGAAGCACTGGAGCAAGTATGGATAAAGCTAGAAAGGAATTTACAGATGTTGTTCTTCGTAACCAACATGTCAGAAACGCTGCGACTAATGTAGCTGCGGCTGCAGTACAGTCCCAATTTTCCCAGAATAATAGTACTACTGATAACAGTAGATACTAATTTTCATATATTTCCTCATGCAGTATTCTATTCCATTGTCTTTTAAAATTTAATTTGTTTCTTAAATATATTAACTTTAGAGAATGTATATTTAATTGGATTTTTGTATATTTAATTAATTAATAATAGCTTGACTCTTTGATCTTAATTCCTAATTAAATAAATTAAATTTTTAATGTTAATTTTTTAGGTTATGTGACGTTGTGATCAGTCGGTAGTAAGCTAGGTATGTCCTAAATATACATCCAACATCGAGTCTTAAGTTGTATATATAATTATTCTGTTAGATTTATGTCTGATTATAAAAAATGTTCTAATATTGATAATAATTTTAATAAGTTTTCTTTTATCCCGTTCCAATCTGCAATATTAAAAATCCACTTAATATAAACATTGTATTCAACTAATTAACCCGTACTTAAGGAGTTATTTTTCGTTCAACCTATCTATCTTTCAACCTATAGTAAGCCATTCTTCTATTAAGTTTGCTGAGATGATTACATAATATACGTTCTTCCATTGTGTTCGTGTTTCTTATAAATAAAACTTCACACCATTCTTAAGTTAGGGTGTTTCATTTTAGTAATTATTTTACTGCGCTTCATCAAAACTACAGTAGAGAGAATTTGTTCCGCGCCATTATAGTTCTACCATTTAATGTCATCGTAAAAGGAACACTTAATTCCATAATATAGTAGGTAATCTTTTTAAGTTGTCATCGAACAAAGACAAGAAGGGTCACACTCTTAAGCTCCGCCCGCAATGTTGCTTTTCCCCCTCGCTCTCTGATGCTACTCTTTGCAGATTTCAGCTCCTGTTCGACGGTATACAGGCTGTAGTACGCATCACACGAGAGCACTGGCGCGGCCGGCGGTCGAATTATGCATACGGTGTGGTTGATCGGTGACTGGTGGTTACAGTGACGCTAACTGCATATAATTACTCCTGCGGGGTGCTTTGAAAATAACTATGTAAATATATCATTTATATATTCCTCGTGAACATTTTGTATTAGAATGCAAATATATTTTACGATAAAATTTGCTAATCCCGATAATAAAGATCAAATAAGAGAAAAATATAAAATTAACATTACAAAATTTATAAAAGCCTATCGGCTTTATCTTGAAATATTCGTATATTGTTTGTTGCCTTATTGTTTTTTACTTTGCAGTTTTTTTTTTTGAAAGTTGGGTAATTAAAATGGGTATATATTTTGCTTTGTAATCTATATTAGATGTTAAGAATATTAAATAATATACTTATTGTATTTTTCTAACAAGTATAAACATTTTTTGAACTTCGAACCCAAAATGGTTGCTTTATTTTAAATTGTGAAACACGATTAGATATACAATTTTCATTTTTGAAATATGATTTTGTTTTTATTAGACCTGAAATTGAAATAAGAAAATATATGTTATATTTTCTCATTTCAACATAAAAAAATCCTGTTGAACAGCTTAATAAATAATTACATTCTATCTACCTCTACTTAGGAATTAATTTCCGTTACCCCCCGTATCAGTCGCTCATTAGTTACGTGAACGTCGCACAACAAAATGTCCCTTAAAATATACGAGACGGCATATTTTATTCATGAGTAACTTGAACGTCGAACAACAAAATGCAGCCCTAAAATATACGAGATGACATGTATGATTGGAATGCCAAAGTACAGGCGCCAAATGACCCTTGTCTTTATTCCGTGACGTTATTTAGAAATTG
>JAEQML010083494.1:0-10452 GCA_016904865.1 Pissodes strobi | reverse complement strand
TGATGCTAACATGGTTAGCGAAACGCGCGTCGAGTGCAATAATTCTGGTTCGGTATTGTGGATAAAACTCCGTTTTAGAGCATCTATAAGTTGCTTTTATTTGTAGTGTCACTTACATATTATGTCAAAAATATTGTTATTCAATTCAATATGATCGCTATTAACATATTCATTATTATTTTCATGACTTCACAGATATTTCAGATGAGAACGGCATCAATTTTCTAACTAGCCAATGAAATCAAAATTCCCAAGTACGGATCTGTGCTACTCCCCTCTGCTTTAAAACCGCTTGTCCTATTGCGCAGACTCCGCGGCTGCTTGTTTTGTTTACATTTTTCGGTCGTAAATTTGCCATGCTGTCAAGCTTATTGTTATTCCAGAGTATATAGTTCAGTGGATCGCACTCTTATACCAAAGTCCACTGTCCAGAGAATAATAAAGATATTCGGAGAAAATGGTACTGTTAAAGACGATGTAAGATCTCGTCAACAAAAAAGTGCAACAATCATGAAAAACTATAGAAGCATTGCAGACGTTCACCGAAAACCCATATACTTCTGTATGAAATATTGGACAAGCATCAGATGTTAATCATGCATCGATTGAAAGGTTTTCAGATGCACACACATTTCATCCTAACAAAATTCATTTTGTACAAGAACTATCAGAGGATGATTTTTGACAGAAGAATAGTGTCCTGCGATATTATCATTGGGAAGTTCGATCAAAACCAAAATTTCCTTAAAAACATAATTTTTACAGATGAAGCAACCTTCACACTGAATGGTGTACCTAACAGGCATAACTGCAGCTATTGCTCTGACGAAAATCCGCATTGGATCAGAGAAGTAAGAACACAACATCCTCAGGAACTAAATGTTTGGGCTGGTTTGTTTAGAACACAAATTATTTTGCAATTGTTATCGATGGAAATTTAAGAGCAGAAAAATACTTGAACATTATTAAAAATTTATTTACACCAGAATTTCAAAATTTAACTGAGTCAAATTTCGCTAACATTTGCTTTCAAGATGGGGCGCGCCCTCATTATGACCCCATAGCGAGGGAATACTTGAATAAAACATTTCCCAATAAATGAATAGGTAGGAGAGGATCCATTGAATGGGGGCAAGCTCTCCCGATCTCTCGCATCTGGCTTATTTCTCTGGAACCACCTAAAGAATGTTATTTATAAAACTAAGTCTGAAAATCGTGAAGATCTAAGAAATCGTATTATCCAGAAGGCATCAGAGGTGTCCGCAGATACGATCCAACATGCAGTAAAAAAAAAATCTTTTTCAACTTGTCCACTACCAAGCAAAAAAAAGCAATCTGAACATTTAATTAGATGAAAGCCACATTTAGAAAGTTTTTATGTATCGTATTGTTTTTGTTAAGTTATCCGAATACTACAATATTATATCGGCATCGAAAGTCAGATTTTTAGGCATAACGCTGGACTGCAAATTCAAATGGAATAACCACATTGAAAGAGTTGTAACTAAGGCTACGAGGGCCCTCATGAGGTGCCGAAGCCTTGCAGGATGCCTGGGGAAGTAAACCAGAAATCCTGTGATGGATGTTAGGCAATGATAATAAGGCCCACCTTACTCTACGGGTGGATCATCTGGGTCAAGGAAACGAAAAAGCAGAGCACAAAATCAGCTCTCAACAAAGTAGGACGCCTGGCGTGCATAAACATAACAGGCGCAATGAAAACCTGACGAACAGCAGCAATCGAAGCATTTGTGGGCCTCGCACGTCTACACATTGTTGTAGAGGGAGCAGCTAGGCAAGCAATGACTAGAATTAAAAGAGGGGGAGCGGGCGAGGGTGGATGGCTTAGAAAGGATGAATTAACATCCCTGACAAGGCATGTACCACTTCTTGGCCTCCTCAGGGACGATATAGTCAAAAGATACAATTTTGAAAAATACTTCACTATTGTGACAAGAAGTAGTGAAGAATGAAAAAAGAACACCACTCGTATTCTCAAATTGCAGCAAAATGCCATAAAATGGTGTACAGACGGGGCAAGAACTGAACAGGGGACCGGGGCCGGAGTATTTGAGCCAGGAACCAAATTCTCCGAAGCAATGGGAGAACACCCGGACATATTTCAGGTGGAAATTAGCGCCATAGGAAAATCTGCGCAGTTCAACGTCGACAGATATTATAGGAAGAAAGAGATTGTCATCTTCTCAGACAGTCAAGCAGCCATTAAAGCGCTGAGCTCAACAACAATGAGCTCCAGAATGGTATGGGAATGCTTAGATAGGCTAAACAAACTAGGCAAGAATAACAATCTATCCCTTCAATGGATACCAGGTCATGCTGGAATAGAAGGCAACGAAAAAGCTGGCCAATTGGCAAAAGTAGGAGCGCAAACTCCGCTTTTAGAACCGGAACCTTTCTGTGGCATAGGCATGCACACCTGCAAGGAACATTTCAGGAAAGAAGAGCGAACGAAATGGATCAATCTATGGGGATGCCTTCCAGGGTGCCTTGACCCTGGAAGGGGGTGAAAGATATTTTTAGTGCCCCCTCACCCAGGAAGATCAATATATCTTATACTGAGTAAGAACAATCTCCGCATCCTCACCGGCTTTCTTACGGGCAACTGGCACTGCCAGTTGAGAAGGCACTTTGAGAGAATAAAAATTGAAAACGAGGACAGTTGCCGGTTCTGTGAGGAGGGGGACGAAACCCCGGAACACCTTCTCACGAAGTGCGAGGCGGTCGCGAACAGGTGAATGACCTGCTTAGGGTACTGCATGGTCGAGCAGGAGGAACTTTCATCCATAGAACCATCCAGACTGCTGGCTTTTAATAAAGCACTGAAGCTGGATGTGGTACTCTGATTGAGAATCTGATGAACGGAAGCACCATGGAAATAACACAATAGATCTGTACAGGGTGGCTCGAATTCGTGTCTATGTATGGGGAACTCGAAAACCGTAAGAGATACAGTGTCGGTCAAATTAAGGCAAAATTGCGCATTTAAGTG
This sequence comes from Pissodes strobi, assembly GCA_016904865.1. NCBI lineage: Eukaryota > Metazoa > Arthropoda > Insecta > Coleoptera > Curculionidae > Pissodes > Pissodes strobi. Next base: position 7,442 of record JAEQML010083494.1, on the reverse strand, counting down.
CCTAACAATATGCCGTTTAGAAAGTTTTAAAATTCCGAGTATTTACGGAGATATCCGGAAAAAAACCGAAATTTTTAAAAATCGTTTTATTTTTTTCCTGAGCTTATTTCAAAACGGATTTCAAATTTAATTGCACCTTTGCATTGCCACTTTTTCCGCTCTATCCAATGATGATATCCAGTTTGAATTCCGACGTTTCGTCTTCAAGGGATCATCATCAACTTTCTTTTTTTAAATACGCACTTTATTTTTTTTTATCGTTTTTCAGATGGTATTGGCGTTATTAATATGAGTATGTGTTTTTATTTTTTTTTATTTTTTTTTTATTTTTATTATTTGTTTATTATTTTTATTTTATATATTTTGCTTTGGCGTGATTTTAAATAATTTAAGGTAGGTACTTTTGAAATTTTCTTATTCTATAAAAATATTTTATTTATTTTTTTCCTTAAGTGGAAAGTTGGAGCCCGTATTAAAAATTAAAAATAGTAAAATTATTTTTTACGAGAATATGGCACAAGTTGCTTAGTGCATCTTATTTATAAGCAAAATTCCAATAGATATTTTTCCATCAAAATTCCTATAGTATCACGTAGTATGATTTTGATTATAAATTGCTGATGTTCTCTATTAAATAAATTTTTTAATTGGTTAAAAGTTGGGAATATTTTATCTTTGCAGTAATCAACTTGTTTGAGTAATAGTTCATGGCCATATTCTCGTAAGAAATTATTTTACTATTTTTTATTTTTAATACGCTCCAATTTTCCACTTAATCCAAAAAACAAAATAAAATATTTTTATAGAATATAAAAATTTCAAAAGTACCTACTTTAAATTATTAAAAATTACGCCAAAGCAAAATATATAATTAAAAAAATAATAATAAAAATAAAAAAAAAAATAAAAAAAAATGAAAAAAAAATAAAAACACATAGTCATATTAATAACGCCAATACCATCTGAAAAACGATAAAAAAAATTAAAGTTCGTATTTAAAAAAAGAAAGTTGATGATGATTCCTTGAAGACGAAACGTCGGATTTCAAACTGGATACCATCATTAGATAGAGCGGAAAAAGTGGCAATGCAAAAGTGCAATTCAATTTGAAATCCGTTTTTAAATAAGCCCAGGAAAAAAATAAAACGAATTTTCAAAATTTCGGTTTTTTCCGGATATCTTCGGAAATACTCGGAATTTTAAAACTATCTAAACGGCATATTGCTAGGCACCTAAATGCACAATTTTGCCTTAATTTGACCGACAGTGTACCTCTTACGGTTTTCGAGTTTCCCATACATAGACACGAATTCGAGCCACCCTGTACATGTCTCAGGGTATTAATATCCCCTTAGATCATTTATTTATTCATTTATTCATTGTTTTTATTACTGTATTATTTACGTCTGTATTATTTTTTAACTTTTGTTTGGTAAGTGTGTTAGTTTTGTGCAAAGAGTTTCTTTATAAAAATAAATCTTATTTCAACAAATCCGAAAAAAAATACATGGCATTACATAGGGAAATCGACACATAGCATCAATACCTGATAAACAGTAGGTCTGACAACGTCGCCGAAAGAATGGAAAACCATTTTTTCCCTATGTCTCAAATTTAACGCACTTTTATACAGGGGCTTAAAAGAAAAATGACCGTTGCCTATCTTTTGTACCACACTGTATGACGAATTACGCTGAATAGGTAGTACGATTCTTTACAGAGAATAAGTCTCTATATATCGAGCTTTGATTTGGATCCTTTCGCCTTTTAGATATTCTCCATATCGAACTCATGATTAAACCTTAATTGTAATTTTGTGAATCACTCAACATTCCTATTTATCTTTAGGGTGTCTCAAATTTGCAGCCCAATGTCCTTGATTTACAATTGATTCATCTGTGCTGTGCTGCTGACAGACGTCTGTGGTAGCTGCCATGTACAATTTACCTTGGATAGTGGGGAGACCTGTGATGGACCCAATTTCGCCCTGCCCCCCTCAGACTGATGGTGAGATCAGATTATGAGTTGTACGCCGTAAAGAGATCTTTCATACAAAGCAGTCGATTTTTGAGAGTATTCTGTTATAAAGGCTTGTATATTTTTAAGAATTACAGAATCCACATTCACATGTTCTCTCTTCTCAAACGAACGTGGTCCCAATTTTTTTTCCAGAAAGTGACTTATTCATCGTACAGTACGAATTTAGATGTTTACGCATGATGCAAAGCTAAGTCTTGAATTTCTAAACGAGGGTCGAGGACTGTAGAGTAGTAACTTCAGGGACATGTAGCGCACAACGTTTTATTTGATACCGTTTTAGTAAAATCGAACATTTCTGATGACTTTTCGTGTCGGCGTGGTGTCCACTGAACTTTTTCATAAGTAGTCGCTGGAAAAATGAATTTACCGGGATCTAATGCCTATTTCTCAGACTCAAATTTAAAAGTTTTTTTAATATGAACGTTTCCTTCTTTACTGCAAGCGGGGATTTGGGAAACAACAATACTCTCGGCAAAATTTCCAAGTTCTATTAATGAATTTTCGACCATTTACAGTTCGTAATTTAAATATTTATAGTATAGTCATTCTTACTTTAATAAATTTTAGATGTACATTAAAATAAGCAGCCTGGACTTCGTTAAATAAGATTTTTAAGATCTGAATAGAAAAATACGGCTTTCTATTATATTTAAAACGATTTGAGAAATACATTTTAGGACTCTTAAAATATTAAATCTGCCACGTCGGTTTGCATGAGAGAAAGGTTACGAAAGGTAAGACGTAATCCCTCTTTGAGAGACTCCAATTAATTTCGCTTAACTTAACAGGTGTTAAGAACAGGCGCTTGTTCACAAATTTTCAGAATAGAATTAGGGCAGGATTTAGGCAGGCCGCAAAAAGCAAATAAAGCAAAATATGATCAGTCAGAGATGTTTAATGAGTACGCATTGAACCTGCTATGAGGGGGGAGGATATTCGTCTCTAGTAGTGGCTTTCGCAAAAATATTTCTAAACTTTAGTATAAAATAATAATAAGTAAATACAATATTGAAACTCATATAGTTGCTATATTGAGTTTTTTTGGGTTACCTTGAGTTTTTGGTATACAGGGTATTTAAAAAATCGATGAATTAAATATTTCTGGAGATCGAAAGATACTTCTTTGAATTTTTGGTATATAATAGACTGCGATCTATCTAAAACCATTTTTATCGTCAAAGTGTTTGTTTCATCTACCCGTGTCTGGTAGCAGCTTTCTTATTATAAATAGAATACACTCTAAATGTGAACGTTTTCATTGTGATTGATGTATGATAAAGTTATCAGTTTAGGATATAGAAAAAAATTAAAATCGATCTTTTGTATTTAAAAATTTACCCATTGTTAGTTGATCACATGCAATAGGTCTTTAAAAGTTAAGATAAGAAAGTGCAAATTATTAGATTTTATAAATTATAGATTATAGATTTGGCGGTTAATATAGGTTAGTTTAAATTTTTTTTGGAAACTTGTTTTATTATGTATAGTTACTGTTATTATTATTAGAACAATAAAACCAGTTAAACACACTTGTGCTTATTTATTTAGCCCATTGAAGTCACGTGGTATCAGGTGTACTACTTTGCACTTTCCTGGTGGCTAGACATTCACTAGTAAAATCCTCGAAAACTTTTAGAAGATGGGCAGCTTATTCAACGCGCTCCTTAGACGACAACATCGCTGATAATTGAAAATATGATGTTTTTATGACCACTTAAGACCTAAAGTCAAAACCTGAGGAAACTTAGTTAGCCGTATTTCTAAATCTTGATGGGAGATGATGGTCTCGATATTCATAATAATTTTACCTGCACAACGGATGGAGAAAAGTAGTTAAAGAACACATTTGGAGATTGCTGTTTACCTACTGCAAACTAGATTTTTGAGCATTTCAAATGCAGTAATGCTGTTCACAAGGACAGATAGATGTTTGATAGAAGCTTTGAAAAGCAAGTCACTGCTAAGGTGCTACAGAGCGAAGAACAAGAAAAGTCATTAATATATAAACAAGATAGAACTGACGGAACTAAGCGTTTGTATAAGTACTGCGGCTATGAGCATAAACATTGTAAAAAGCAAATGCCTTGATCTCGGAACTCTAATGAGACGAAATATGTAGAAAAACAAGAAGAATAAGCTCGGCGAGTTTTATGTGAACTCGTCGTCTTATGGGAATGAGGAAAAAGAAGCAGCAAATCATTCTGTATGACAGCTGACAAGTAGAGTTTAAGTCAAAAACTGGTGCCAAAGTAAGAAGCTTTTCTTTGGTAAGCTTAAGCTTAACAATTATTTTCAACCATCGAAAGTGAAAGAGACAGTTTTGATATTTAACCCTGAAGAGTTTGATGTGCTAAATCAACAACATTGAACATCTGGTCAATTTTCTTACTGTGAACGTAAATAACAATTTACTTTTGCTAGGGTTATCTGGTCAATTTTCTTACTGTGAACGTAAATAACAATTTACTTTGGCTAGGGTTATCTGGTTGTGTTGTTATTAGATTAATTAAACTATTGGTTAGTAATAGTCAAGATGTATATAATGTTTAATTCTCTGGATTAGCTTTAGCCCACTGGAACTTTTCTTGATGAAGAAATGTGTGTTATAGCATCACTTTTTAAAGTAATATGATGTTCTGAAGAAAATTCTTCGCCCATCAAACACAGACTTTTACATTTTGATCACATCTGGATGATGTGAAACATACCAATAAAAAAAGGTATATTTCAATGAGACGCCCTCAGCCCGCTTGTGGTTCTGTATTGCGATGAACCCTCTATCCCACCAGCTGAATTCTACTTTCTATGGATTCCATTTGCTCTATATGGATAACCTAAAACTTATGGGAGCTACCAAAAATCAGCTAGAGCAAATGTTGAAGTATGTAGAACAATTCTCCATGGATATTGGAATGCGGTTTGGACTGGAAAAGGGCCGTACAGTGAACATCGTACGAGGTAAAGTATGTCCAGGTCAGGCCTATCACAGGAGGATGCCAAACGTTCGCAGCAACAGAACATAAAGTCAGGCACGATGCAGTTGCGAAGATAATCCATCAGGAACTATCAGACAAGCTGTTGCTGCTGCAGACGGAAAAGGTAAGTTACTATAAATATACTCCCGAATCTGTGTTAGAAAGTAACAACCATAAGATCTACTGGGACCGCACTGTGCTTACTGACCAGACGGCGATCCACAATAATCCGGTCTATCATTCTCGTAGCCAAGCGGGCCAAGAAAGCCACGTTGATCAACATTGCCGTACCCAACAACCACAATTTGCAGGTCAAGCACGCCGAAAAGATCGCCAGATATCGAAATTTACAAGAGAAAATCCTGCAACAATGGGGAATGGAGAGAGTAAGAACGGTGCCAATTGTGTCACCAACAGGACTTATTCCAAAGAACCTGTTAATAAACATCAAGGAACTCGGATTGAGCGAACATCTCTTCAAATTGATGCAGAACGCAGTACTTCTCGCAACAGCTCTTACCGTCCGAAAATTTGTAGGAAATCCATAGATGACGCCAAGAACCCGATAACATGGAAAGGGTTCCCTCAGAGCTTAATCCTGTTGATATCCGAGATATCTGGGTTAAGTGAATGTTCCCCTTAGAGAGAGTGCGAATGCCGTAAGGCTAAATAATAATAATAATAATAATAATAATAATAATAATAGCGTATTTTCCAAAAGACAAATATTCATTTATATAGGAATAGTCAATAGTTACTTTAACCTACAACCTAAACCTATCTCTAAAACTAATTTAGGTACAGCCGTCAAGAATCCTGTTACGGTAATTTTAACAATTCCGTAATATCCGGTTGTTCCGAGTACACTTGTATTTAATTTTGGGTTAGAATAATAATTCATCTTCAACCTCTTTCAAATTACTGTCTGAACCGACCCGATAACAACAGTGTGAAAATTGCAGCATTAAACAGTATGAAAATATAAATAAATAATGAATTCTTGTCTTGCCCATCAAGTTCGTTTAAAACTATTTTTTGCCTTTTAAACATGTCAGTCGATAATTATCTAGTTATTGTAAAATTAAAATTAATTTATGGTTGAATTTACATCTATGTTGGGGTTTGGAACCTTCGGAAAACTGCACTAAAACGGAGTTTTATCCACAATACCGAAACAGAATTATTGCACTCGACGCGCGTTTCGCTAACCATGTTAGCATCATCAGGAGATGATTAACACTAAATTTAAAAATCTACCTAACTCGCTTTTTTACTAAACGTTTGCTTAATCAAGCGGAACCAAAGGAACCAATCCTGGAATCCCACTAGTCATGCTGGATCAACCAATACAATGCGGACTATACGGAATAAGCCCTCTATCTATATTTAAACTATTCTTACATTTAATAATTTCCATACTTTCATATGCGTCTAATAATCTCCTATCAGTTACATTATGAATTAATTTTAAATTTTTATATGTTATTCTATGATTATTATTAAAAGCATGCTCGGCAACACTTGATTTTTCTTTTCTACTATACTTTAAATGAGCTATGTGTTCCTTGAATCTCGTTTGTGTAGATCTTCTAGTTTACCCAACATATTTTTGGTTACAATCCATGGATCCAATTTCATATATTCCACTTCTTTCTAATATTTCAATTTTGTTCTTTGGACCACCTAATAATTTCTTAATGTTAAACTGAGTTTGGTATACTAATTTTAAATCTACTTCCTTAAAAACTTTTTGGAGTCCTCTAGTATACTGAGGATTATATGGTATCGAGACATATTTTGTATTTTCATCCTGATTGACGAAAGAAGTGGAAACAAATGCCTATTAATTAGTATATTTATTAAGTTAGTATTGAAACCATTAACTTTGGCTATATTTTTAATTGTCTCCTTTTCATTATTAAATCTTTCTCTACTGACAGGAAGAATAACCATACAGTGTACTAAAAAATGAAAGCTGGCCATTTTGTGTTGGTCGCAGTGGATATATTAGGAATATATCAGTTAGTGGCAGTACTTTTTCTATAAATATCAAATTCTAGTGTGTTATTATCGTTCCTAATCACTAAAGTATCCAAAAATGGAAGTTGCCTATTGTTCTCGACTTCATAAGTAAATTTAATGGTGGGGAAACGGTTGTTTAGTTTGGTTACAAAATCGTCGATATAAGCGGTTTTTGTGTCGAAAGTCGCGAAAATGTCATCCACATACCTGTACCATACCCTTGGAAAATATTCCAACTCCTGACTGATTTCAAATTTACTCATGAAAAGAACAGCGATAAACAGTTGCCCATTACCGTACCTTCACCGAAAGAACAGTTTGTTTACTATCACCTAAAACACTTAACTATTAAAAAATTTCTAGTTTAAATATGGCTTATTAAATATTTGTTCAAAGTTAGTGCAA
>JAEQML010083493.1:0-10452 GCA_016904865.1 Pissodes strobi | reverse complement strand
TAAATGGAACCCCTTGTATATTATTGCATATTTGGATTTTGCGGAGAATTCTAGACATATTTCATGAATAATGTCCTATACCTATCTCCAACTGTTTTTTGAAATATTGACAGTTGAAAATTGACCATTTACCAAGTTTGACAGCCTGTGAAATCTAAACGGCTAAAGATAGAGCAAAATGGTTTGCATGTATATATATATTATTTAAAAATTTCGCAAATTCTTGAATCTTCATCATCCATTGCTTTCAATACTTCTATGGGTATTATGTCCGAACCTGTCGCTTTATCGCTTCTGGAATTCCTTATCGCATGTTTTACTTCAGATGGTAGAATTTTTAGATATTGATCCTCTGTCAATATTTCGTGTTCACCTTCCCTTTTACAATTGAAAAGTTCTCGGGTGTATTGTTCCCAAATTTATTTTATTTAGGCTAAGTCTGATACTACCTTGCCTTGATTATTTCTTGTGGTACAGAGTATTCTTCTTTTTGTGTTGTCTGTTATTTCTTTGAGCTTTTTATACAGATTGTAGGTGTCATGTTTATTGTTCAATTCCTCTAGCTCTTTGCAGTTCTCTTCCATCCATCTCTCTTTTGCTCGCTCAATTTCTATTTTGATTTTATTTCTTAAAGTGCTATACTTGGTATGATTATTAGTTTGAATATTTCCGTTGTCGTCCAGTGTTTCTTTGTACTTCTTTCTTCCTCAACAAGAACTTCCTTTCCAGCTTCTAACATGGCATTTTTCATGACATTCCATTCGTAGTTGACATGTTCTTGGGATATTTCGTCCAATCTTGTGTGAATCTCTGTATTTACTCTATCTGTCTATATATCTGCATTTTTCTGGTATTAGTTTGCTGAGGTTAAGTCTTAATATTTTAGTTTTTCTTTCGTCTTTCTGAGTCTTATACTAGCATTTGCTACTAATAGGTTATGGTCGGTATCTCCATCTGCATTAGGATACGTTTTTACACTATGTATTCCATTCCTAAATCTTCTAGTTATGGTTATGTAATCTATTTGGTTTCTGACTATTTTATTTTATTGCCTCTTGATGAAGTCCACGTATAGAGTCTTCTTGCGGGAGTAGGTCATATAGGGTATTAGTTCCTACCAGTTCTCCTCTTCCATTTATTGCGCCCAATCCAAATTTCCCCAGTATATTTCCTACTTTTCCTCTTCCGACCTTTGCATTAAAGTCTCCCATGGTTGCCTCGTGTTTCTTTAGACTTTTCATTAGTTGTTCTAAATCGGCATAAAACTTTTCAATTACATTATCATTACTTTCAGCTGTCGGTGTATACTCTTGGATCATATTTAGGTTTAAAGGCTTGGCACTTAGTTGAAGTAGCATCATACGGTCACTGTATGGCATACAATTAGCCACAGATTGCTGTAATTCCTTTTTGATGATGATTCCAACTCCGTTGCTGTGATCGTTAGCGTTTTTCCCAGAATAATATAGAATCGTGTCATCTGTAGTGTGATGACCTGCCTTTGGCCGTCTAACTTCGGAAGGACCCAAAATCTATATATTAAGCCTAACATTCCAAAATAAATTTATTTTTCCACCCGAGGATTCTTCGCATCTCTGTCCCATTTAAGGGACGCCGCCGGGAACTCGGGGTCTTTGTTTGATTTGTGTTCATGGTAAGTGGTTATTCTTGAGAATGGTAGTGCAGTAGTTTCTCCTTGCTTTCTGCACCGCAGTTTCACGACCAGTGGGACTGTGATGTAGTATCTGCCCGTGAATGTTTGGAATCAAACCAGAAAAGGTATAGGCCCCTCTTAAACGGACCACCCTGTACACTTACCATACTTAATAATAATATTATTATATGTACCTGCCGATTTGCTATTATATTTTACTTTTGCCATTATTGCCAACTTTAATTTTATTAATATTAATGTTGTTGATCGAAAAGACAACAAAAATTGCCTTTTTACAATTAATAAAAATATTTATGGCCCATGTTTTAGGTTTTCCGTTGGTTTTCACCCAGCCACTCTAGTGGATAAGGAACGTACATACTGCAATGTTTTAATTTAAATAGTTTGCTTTCCATTCAAAATTTCGCTCCTGCTTGTAGATTTGATGGGCTTTGAAGCGAACGTAAACGCAGCTTCGGTTGTCAAATGCACTACCTATTATAATTACGTCCGAGTATATTTCTGAAAGGGTACTTAAACTCGCTATGGCAATTGCCACATAATACGATTTTAATTTCCACTAAAATCTATTTGAAATGTGTCCGGGTAATGACGGCAAAGTATAAAAATTAATTGCTTTTTATGCGATTTATGTTTGCTTTTTGATGGTCCTTTATATGGCCATATTTTATGTATTTTCCACATTGTTGGGGGTTTATGTGGATCACATCTAGCCGCTCCCCAACAAAGAGACATGCGCATCATGCTCTTTTGGCAATTTTATTATGCTATACCATATCAATCAGCAGAGACTGCTGCTTATCGCTTAAAAAATATCCAAATTCTCACATCCTGGTCCATTTTCCGATTTTTAAATCGTTTCAAATGGATTCCAGGCAGATGAATCTACTTACTTACCATAAAAATTACACGCAACGATATCTAATATAAAAATGTGAAGTAATCGGTTTTTCTAAAATAAAATACATTTCGAGAAAAAAAATTTATACCTTCATTTTTCTGACGTAGAAATCAGTGTTTTTACAATTTTCCTGAAAAGTCCATTTTCCCGACATTTTCGCAACAGAGAAGCATTTAGAGAGTTTTTGTCTTAGAAATATTTTCATATCGACGTATGGAATTTGTACACTTTTTGCATCACTATGGTATGCTTTTTGTCACAGGAAAAATACTGCCGAGTGGGCTGTGGACAGCCAAACGTCGTCGATGAATTTATTGATTGGCCAGTTGTTTGTCCACGGCCAACTACTAAATAAATTAGTCTCTGGTCCTAATTGAAAATGGAAGTGATACCATAGCGACACAAAAAGTACAACAATATGTCAAATTTCAAAAGCAAATATGTCGAAAAATATTATAGTCCGACAGGCGACCGTCATAATAGTGTGGTGTCTGAACTGTCAGGATTTTGCATGATAAGCAATATTGTTTAGTTGGGCCGAATAAGAAACCGTTGGTCGTCCGAAGCTGGCCTTGACCAGTAATTAATTATACAGGGTCTTTCAAAAAGTTCGCATGATATGGGAAACTTTTTTATTATTGATTTCACAGAAAATTCTATTCTTGACAAAAGTTGATGCTTAGAAAAAAACTAATTTTGACTATGCTAATTTAAGGATAAGTTATACAGGGTACTTAAAAATACAAAAATTAAGGTTAAAAGAACAAAAATTTTGGAATATCGGAAAACTTTCTACAGACAAAATAAAGCTTTTATTAAGTTAAAAATAAAAGTCAAATACTATTTTTTCCAAAAATGCATCGTTGCTGAAAAAAATAGAACAATATTAAGAATATTTGAATTTTCTCAGCAACAGTGCACTTTTGGAAAAAGTGGTATTTGACTTTTATTTTTATCTTAATAAGAGCTTTATTTTTAATGTAGAAGGTTTTCCGATATTCCAAAATTTTTGTTTTTTTAAATTCAATTTTTGTATTTTTTAAGTATCATGTAAAATTTATTTTTAATTTAGCATTGTCAAAGTTAATTTTTTTCCAAGCACCAACTTTTATCAAGAATAAAGTTTTCTGAGAAATCAATAATAACAAGTTTCCCGTATGATGCGAACTTTTTGAAAGACACTATACAAGGTGATTCACGGTCGATGGTAGGTTAGACGTTTCTGGAGAACTACTCAATGGATCATTCTGAAAATTTATACGAATATACTCTACCTTGCTAAAATATTTTCGACAGTGCAGTGTTGCCTCTTCTACTAAAAAGTAGTAGACACTGTCAAATTTTAAATGGAACACACTATATATTATTGCGTATTTGGATTTTGCGGAGAATTCTAGACATATTTCATAAATAATGTCCTATACCTATCTGTTACTGTTTTTGAAATATTGACAGTTGAAAATCGACCATTTACCAAGTTTGACAGCCTGTAAAATCTAAGCGGCTAAAGATAGAGCACAATGGTTTGCACTTTCTTAGCTTGGCTTTTCATAAGCTATCGTTTGACACTGATTTTTTATCTAACCAGGGGTTAAGAAATCCCGGTTAAATTTAACCTCTGGTAAAATCTAAAATTAGTGTCAAACGATAGCTTATGAAAAACCAAGATAGGAAAGTGTAAACCATTTTGCTCTATCTTTAGCCGCTTAGATTTTACAGGCTGTCAAACTTGGTAAATGGTCGATTTTCAACTGTCAATATTTCAAAAACAGTAACAGATAGGTATAGGACTTTATAAGAAAAATGTCTATAATTCTCCGCAAAATTCAAATATGCAATAATATTGTTACGGCTAGCAACCATCCGAATGTTTTTGTGCTACCCTGTAGAACTAGCCGCCTTACCGCTTCTCGGTCTGTATGAGTCATAGCCCGCCGGCCGGCCGCGAAGATTCAGGAACGCTAGAATTATCTCGATGCCCGGTCTACAGTGGCCTTGGAATACTTCCCGAATATTCGTGATAGATTTGAGATTGTATATAAGGTGCAGACCTAAGGCGAATGATAGTTAGTTAATCATCGAGTGTTGGATTGTAAAGAGCTATTAGTTGTAAAGTTATAAGAGTAGTTTAGTGTGTTTGATTATATACAGTGGTAGAGAATAAAGAGAGTATTTAGCTGAAAATAGTAAAGTTGTAATTTCGTTCAGAACCCACAGAGAAACGTAAAATTTTTTCGTGTCAGAAGTTGGATTGTGAAGGGACCGGACTTGTGAAGTATTTTTCGAGGAAAGAAGAGGGTACAAGTACGTCAACGAGGCCGTTTTGATTGGTGGATTCTGTGGAAATTTTATAACATCCTATGGTCAATACAAGGCAACAAACGGCAGAAATGGAGCAAATAAATAAAATGTTGATCGATTTCATGGAAAATCTAAATGCTGAGAGACAAATAGAACAGGACCGGCATCAGAAAATTTTTCAAAATCAAAAAGATAAAAAGCAAGCGGATCGGGAAGAAGATGAACGTAAAAGGCAAGCGGATCGGGAAGAGCAGGAACGTAGAAGGCAAGCAAAGCAGGACCAGCTTCAGAAATGGATGCTTGATGTAATTGTAGGCGAGCAAGGAAAATTACAGAAAATATTGGACGGGCAAAATGAGAAATTTGAAAAAGAAGTAAACAATATACAAAAAGAAGTTGAAACTGTACAAAAAGAAGTGGGAAATGTACAAAAAGAAGTTGGAAATGTGCAAAAAGAAGTAGGAGACGTACAGAAAGAAATGAAAAATCTACAAGCAGAACTTACCAGACTAGAACATCAAGTACCCACCGAGAGGCCATTCGACTCAGGACAAAACATCAAACCTCCAACGTATGACGGCAATTTGAAGCCGCTGCTATTGCCAACGGTTGGAATAACGAATAAATGACTACGTCACTAGTGGTAGCGCTTCGTGGATCTGTCCTGGAACTACTACAGACCATTCCCATCAGCCAACAGGGGAAATATAATATACCAACATAGAACACAGGCACAAGTAATGTCCCGACGCCAGAAGCCTGGTGAAAACCTGCAGGAGTTTGAGGCACACGTTAGACGTCAATTAGTCTACCCGGGAGCAACAGAAGAATTTTAAGAGAAACCCCAATATTTCGTGGATGGTATCAGGGATCCAGAAACTCAGGAGATGCTGCGTCTAGCCAAATTTGACAACAGCAGTGAAGCTTTGGGTAGAGCCCTAGAAATCGAGGCGGCCTGTAACATCTCTAAACCCAAAATCAGAGCCGTATCCATCCAAGAAGAAAAGTCGACAAATAGCTGTGAATTAACTGAAATGGGCGAAATTTTGAAGAAGTTAACCGAAGTTCTTCAGGCCACACGGAGATTCCGGGAGCCACTAGAAGATAGGCCACGTAACCGATATACTTCAAATCAGTGCTATAGATGTGGCAGGACTGGCCATTTCAAACGAGACTGCCGGGTACAACTACGATCTAGATCTCCATCCAGAGACGCTAGAACCTCAAAGTTAAATCAGGAAAACTCCAATTAGTCAACAATGCGAGGCGGGTGTTGGCTAAAGAAGATTAAGCCCCCACAATCGTCTCCATAAAAAGTTTAGGAAAAAACGCCGACAGTCTAACTATTAAGGGAAAGATCAACGGAAAAGCCATTACAATTACTGTTGACACTGGTGCGGCGGTATCTTTAGTAAAGTCCGACAAAGTAAATAGACTAGAAGTCCTACTCATATCGAAGAATATCGTTTTACGTATGGTTACCGGTGAGACTGCTGAAGTACTTGGAGACTTCAACTGGGACGAATTAAATTACACCACACAGTGTTAGTAGTCGACATAGAAGACGAATTTATTTTGGGGATGGATCTCATCGGTCAACATGGATTCTCTTTTAACAATAAACTTAACCTCCTGAAGTATGGTATCGAAGAGTTCATCCTTACCAAAGCAGACGATGACACACCAACTAAAGTAGTGGCGGCAGTACTGTCAGAATAAGTGGAAATACCGAGCAGATAATTTTTGGGACATTGGAGAAGGATTTTGGAGGCTGCATCGGACTTATCCAACACCACGATTTGCCTTGCAAATACCTTGTAGGCAAAGCACTAGTCAAAACCGACGGCGAAATACCGATAAGAATAGCAAATATTTCATCCAATTCCATCAAAATCAATAAAGGAGATGTGATAGCCACTTGCGAGCCGGTGCAGTGGGTAACCAGTTGCGAAACGCAGTCAGAAGTAATACCCTCAACATCACCTAAGGAAGTCCTAGAACATTTCCAGAAGTCGTAGCGTCATCTGTCTTCGGAAGAACTGAAGAAAGCTATACAATTTATCAAAGAGCAGAGCACAGCGTTTGAAAGGAAGAATGGCAATACTGGAAGAACGAACATCATAAAACATAAAATCGACATCGGAAGTGCTCACCCCATACGGCAGCATCCCCGGAGGCTACCAGTGACGAAGCAGCAAGAGGTTACCACATTAGTCAACAAAATGCTTGACGATGGAATTATTGAAAAATCATCAACTCCATGGCCGTCTCATGTTGTCTTAGTCACCAAGAAGGGTGGGACTACCAGATTCTGCGTGGACTATAGAAAGCTTAATGACGTCACCAAGAAAGACAGCTATCCACTTTCCAGAATTGATGAAACATTGACGTCACTAGCAGGTTCTCATTGATTCTTAACACTCGATCTAAAGAGCGGCTACTGGCAAGTAGGCATTGACGAACAGGATAAGGAAAAGACCGCCTTCTCTACCGGAAGTGGTTTATATCAGTTTAAAGTTATGCCATTCGGACTATGCAATGCACCCGCTACTTTTGAGCGTCTTATGGAAGTTGTTCTACGAGGCCTCACTTGGAAGATATGCCTGGTCTATCTTGATGATATAATGGTAATGGGGAAAACTTTTGAAGAGCACCTACAAAACCTGCAGGAAGTTTTTACTAGAATCAAGAAGGCTCAGCTCTTACTGAATCCAAAGAAATATTTTCTTTTCTAACAAAAAGTTGAATTTCTCGGGCATGTCGTGTCATCAGAGGGAATCCAAACTGACCAACGGAAGATTGCAGCAATCAAGGACTGGTCTCGTCCGCGCGACAAACATGAACTGCGGAGCTTCTTTGGACTATGTACTTATTATAGAAGATATGCTGAAGGATTTGCAAACATAGCTGCACCTCTAAATAAACTCACAGAAGAACGAGCAAATTATAACTGGGATCATAAGTGTGATTCTTGGTTCAGGAAATTAAAAGCGGCTCTATGTTCTAGTCCAATATTGGGATATCCGGAACAAAAGGGTAAATTTGTATTGGACACAGACGCAAGCAACACCGGCATCGGAGCAGTTTTATCGCAAGTACAAGCAGAAGAAGAACGAGTTATCGAATACTACAGTCGAACACTTTCGAAACCTGAACGTAACTACTGTGTAACCCGAAAAGAGCTTTTGGCAATAGTACGGTCTGTTGAGCATTTCCATCAATATTTGTATGAGCAAGAATTTCTGATAAGGACTGATCATGCGGCACTTAAATGGCTTTTGGATATGAAACAGCCTGAAGGACAGATAGCCAGAAAGGTTACAACAATATAACTTTAAGGTTAAGCACAGGGCAGGGAGATTGCATAATAATGCAAATGCTTTATCTAAAATGCCATGTAAGGATAATTGTAAGCATTGCCAAAGAATAGATCAACGAGAAGGAATTACTCCTATTAGGCAAATTTGAGGTGGATCAGCAGTGGACCACAGAGCAAAGGATCAGCTTGAGGTTACTGAAATAGCACTATTGCCAAAAGCGAAAGAAAAACATCAACCAAGACAAAGCTGAAGAGAGATATCAACTAAAGGATTTGCTTTTAAAACTCTGTGGGCGCAGTGGGACTGTGGTGGTGGAAAATGGACTTCTTAAACGAGCCTGGGAAAGCACCGATGGAAACGTAGTGAAGACGCAGTTAGTTGTACCAAGGAAGAAGATATCAGAAGTACTTGAAGAAGTTCATAATGGAAAGTCTGGTGCTCATCTCGGAGTGAACAAAACGATTGACAAGATCCGGGACAGATTCTACTGGGTCAACTACTGCCAGGATGTGAAATCGTGGTGCCGGCAGTGCTCAACCTGTTCCGCAAGTCAAGGACCCAAAACAAGATCTAGGGGAAAATGATGCAATATAATGTGGGCCTACCGTTTGAACATATCGCCATTGACGTAGCTGGCTCTTTCCCAGAAACAAATAATGGTAGCAAGTACATTTTAGTGGCAATTGACTACTTCAGTAAATGACCTGAAGTATTTGCGATCCCCAATCAAGAAGCTGTTACCATAGCAGAGGTCCTCGTGAATAACCTATTCAGCAGATTTGGTGTTCCGTTAGAGCTGCACTCAGATCAATGACGCAACTTCGAATCCAAGATTTTCCAGAAAGTCTGTGATTTACTCAACATCCATAAAACACGGACTACAGCCTTACATCCACAATCAGACGGCATGGTTGAGCGCTTTAACAAGACCATGGAAGAACATTTGTCAAAGGTCGTAGATGAACATCAGAAAGATTGGGACCAACACATACCACTATTTTTGATGGCATATAGATCAGCAGTCCATGACACGACAGGACTAACACAGCCATGGTTTTATTTGGAAGAGAACTCCGTTTACCATGTGACCTATTATTCGGAACACCAGACAACCAGGATATGGAAATTCAAGACTACGCGGCTCCCTTAAGGAAAAGTTACTATACATCCATGAATTAGTCAGAGGAAACACGGAGAAAGCCAGTGATCGAATGAAGGCACGATATGATCTCAAAGCTAATTCTATGGGATTTCAGATGAACGATAAAGTCTGGTTATATAATCCGCAAAGGAAGAAAGGAAGATCTCCCAAGCTAACACCAGTATGGGAAGGACCCTATACAGTCATCAAAAGAATTAATGACGTAGTGTATAGAATTCAGCGTAGCCCCAGAAGCAAGCGCGGAGGTTTAAAAGTTCCGGTTAATTTTATCCGCAGGTTAAATTCGAAGATACTGTCATTCGATAGTTTATGAAAACTTAAGATAGGAATGTGCAAACCGTTTTCTTTGATCTTGTGCGGTTTAGATTTTAGAGCCTGTCAAAGTGTCAAAATACCCGACTTTCAACTGTCAATATTTGGTAAACAGCTAAAGATAGGTATAGGATATTATACACAACATGTGTTGAGATTTTTATAGAGAGTCCAAAAATGTAGTAATATACAGGGTGTTCCATTTAAAAAAATATCAAAGTGACTCCTTGCACTTTTATTTGATGTTCAATTGTTTTTTGTTGAACATATCCGAATTCGCGGGAGAAAATTACATAAGATGGCTATTTCAGTTTTTTTTTTATAAAAGTACAGGGAAAGTCAAAAAATCGCCTTGTCTAGTCTTCGTTGGATAACCCTGTACAGTCAATACCCAAAATAACAGACCACTCAATAATTAACGTGAATCTCAATAACGTAGGATCTAGTGAGGCACTACCAAAATATGAACATAATGAGATTTCAGCTTAACTTAATGGCTATGGCATGGCCTTCAAATACAGATGTAATTTTTTTGTAGAAAATCTATATTCTGTATTTTTTTTTTTTTTTATTGCAGTGGCACACACACTAAAGGTAGATCCTATGGCGCTCGACGAGCGGTGTGTGTGCGAAGATGTTGATTGACACGGTTCTTGAACATTTGTAGGTTGTAATTAGTGGGAAACAGAAGTCCTGGAAGTGAGTTCCACAGTGATGCAGTGCGCCAGACAAAAGAGTTCTGGTAAAGCGATGTTCTAGGTGTTTCTAGTTGTACGACGAA
>JAEQML010083492.1:0-10452 GCA_016904865.1 Pissodes strobi | reverse complement strand
CGGCCTCAGACTCATTCCTTTGGCGGTCCCTAGTCTGACAGGGGTATATGACTAGTCACTGTCTATAAAAAGAGAAAACCAAAACTTACCCGAGTATTCTTGGTTGGAACAAATAACGATTCTTCCCTCTTAATTTAATTTACCCACTGCTGTATCAATTCACCTTCTTTTGAAAATGAAAAAGAATTTGCCACTTTTTTACATTTGGGAACACAATAGGTTAATGCCATGTTTTCAATTCACTAAACACTATTTTAAACAATTATTTAAAATGCAATGTTCTCAACTTAGCGACTGAACTTAAACCAAAGTTTAACACAGTTCAAATATTACAACACGTACCTAAAACCACCCTACAACCCATAGTCAATATTCAAAAATGCTACAGATAAAAAGTGTTTAAGTACCCTAACGCTATGTCCTAGGTAAATATGATATGTACGGTGCGTGCGATGCATTGCGTGCGATGCGATGCCCGCAATAAATAAAACCTATAGAAAATAATTATGTTGTCCTAAGTGGAAAATAAATTCACGCGGTTGTCCACCCGCATTGCCCGCAGTTGACATTGATCTTCGCACGATGGAAGTCTTGATTTCGGAGATCCAAAAACGAAATGTTTTGAGGAATAAGCGGAATTCGCGCTACAAGGACAGACTTGTGGTTGATAGAGAATGGGGTTATGTTGCTGAAAGAGTAGGATTTACAAGTAAGTAAATATATTACTTTTTAATTTCATTTAATTAGGGCGATACTAAACGTTTAACAATAATAAGTAGATTGAATTGAAGGTTTAAATTTTATTGGTAAAAAAATACTGAGAAAATACTTCTCTTATGATTTCGGCTTCTCTTGGATAACGGTTGTTTGACCTTGATACATTTAAATTAGGAATTCTTTCGTGTATGTTATTTTCAGTTTCCGAAACGTTAATAAATAAGTCATTTTCCATGTCTAGTATGGTATTATGTAGAATACAAATGGATTTTACTATATAAACGGCATTTTCAACTTTAGTTTCTATAGCTTTTAATAGAATCCTAAATCTTGCTGCGCTGATACCAAAAGCACATTCTACGGTCATTCTGGCGCGTGAAAGTCGATAGTTGAAATATGAAGCCATACTATTTTCTTGAGTTCGTCGTCTAGGAAAAGGCCTCATCAAATAAGTCCGCAAAGGGAAGGCTTCATCGCCTATAAACACAAAAGGAGCCTTTACATGGGAATTTGGTAATTGCATATTTTCTGGCAAAGTAATATTTCCATTTGTAAGATTTTGGTAAATAGCAGAATTGGTAAATACTCCTGCGTCGCTATCCTTTCCATATGCACCCACATCAGTCATCGTAAATCTATATTTGGCATCCACAATTGCCATAAGTACTATAGAGTAAAACTGTTTGTAGTTGTAAAACATACTTCCCGACTGAGATGGACATTTTAATCTTACGTGCTTTCCATCAAGGCTACCAACACAGTTGGGAAAATTCCATTTATCGTAAAATTCTTTTGCGATGGTTTTAAAACTGTTAGGATTTGGTAATGGCATATGTTGTTTCTGAAGTGAGTTCCAAACGGCTTTACATACCTCAATTACAATATAAGCAACTGACGATTTAGATTTCCGAAATGAAAACGCCAACTGTCTGAATGCCATTCCAGTTGAGAGATATCTGAAATAAATAATTTTGTTATTTTTAGTATTCCTACAAAATGGGGAGACACTGATTTTTTTTAATGCACGGGTTCTTGTTTTACCCTGTATTATAGCCCCCGCTAGCATTAAATATTAACTCGTTGTTTCAGAGGACGAAGCGAAGAAAAAATGGAGAAATTTACGAGACCAATTTGCCAAGGAATTAAAAAAAAATACCGAAACCTAAATCAGGCGACCCTGCTCCTGAGTATTCAGGAAAATGGCAGTATTTCACGGCTCTTCTCTTTTTAAGAGACACACTTACACCCAGAGATACAGATGAGTAATGTACCAAATATAGGACCCCTTCAAGCAATTATCGAAGATGCACCAACAATAGGCGAAGAATCTGACCTGGATAATAGAAATAGTGATATATCGAGCGATGAAGAAACCGAAAATCAAAATAACATCGAACAAGCACCAACTTTTTCAAGCTCAGTAGCAGTAGGACATGCATCAAATACACCATTACTTTGTGCCAAAACGCCCACTTCTCAGCGTTTGCAGACAAACACACAATCGTCTACCCAAACTTCAACACCTTCTCATCCAAAAAGAAAAAAGAAGAAGGAACCAGAATATTCTGTGGAACGTCAGTTATTAGATATGGAAACTAAGAAACTTGAATTTCTCGGCAAACCAGATGACGATGATGACTTGATGTTTTTCAAATCATTAGTTCCTTTTCTCAAGCAAATGAAGCCCATACAAAAATTACGCATAAGGAATCAATTTCAAGATATTATTATAAAAGAATTGACTTATAATGCTAATTCCAATGGTAATGATCAATCAGCCACTACAAATTATTCTTCTGCATCATCGGTCGTCACAGAGTACTCCCAAAGGTCTTTTGCAAGATCTGCTACTAATAATGCGAACGGTTTGTCGAATACTCATTATGTAATGCCAAACTCAAATTACTCATACATTTCATCCCCAGAATCTACCGTTCCACTTCAAAGTCCTCTTTCAAACAATCCTATACAACAATATATTCCTAATAACGAAACAGGTCTTGAGCCAATACATTACCCACAATCTTAATAATAGTTTAAGTACTTCCTCTATTTCAATAATTAAATTTTTTAAAAATAACTGAAATGTGTTTTTATTTACCTTAAAGTTAGAAAAAGCCTTTCCTCTATTGAAATGGGCACTTGAAAGTTAGTTGGACAATGATAACAGGATTCACGAATTGATTCAACTATATAATCAAAAGTAGCTGGAAGCATTCTTGTATATTGCCGAAAGGCATTTTTATCCAGTCGTAGCTGTGGATATAGAAATAGATGATGAAATTCTCCGAAATTTAATCTATCTCTATAAATTGTATGTTTGTTTTTCCTTTTTCTTTGTAATATCTTTAAAATTTTTAATTTTGCCAAAGCATTATCCATTAGGAATATTTTACGTGTTGTTTCTTTTGAAGCCATTTTACTGAAATATTTATCGTATTTACTTTGGCCATTGATTGCAATTGTCGCATCCATTTGCGATGCGTGCGATTTCCGCACCGCACGCACCGTACATATCGTATTTACCTAGGACATAGCGTAAGTAAAACTGAGGTATTAAAATCAAACCTCTGATGTTCGGCTGTAGCCTAAAAAATATCTGTGGTTACCTAAAACTTATTATATGTAGCATCAAGAGGCAGGCAGTCAAAGTAAATAAGTTGGCATTATTATAATAAAGCCAAAACCCTTAAGGGCTTGTCTTTTTACTTCAGGCAGACAGTATGTATATAGGATAATTTCAGTTATTTTGAATATTACTAGCTATTATCAGCTCTGAAATTATAATAGATATTTGTGGGAATACACCTTGTACCATAGCAATCAACCCCTAGCTATAAATTATAAGTATTTAATTGTATAAATAGAATAATAAATTAGGAAGTATAGTGTACTGTAGTGTATAGTAGGGCTAAGAGTCTATTTTCACAAATACAGGGCAATGTCCTTGCCAACACAATAAATTATCTGCTTTGTATAAATTGTTCACTGAAAATGCACAAGTTTCACAATTTTAACCATATTTTATATTAAAAACTCGAAGCATTTAGTTTTGGTCCCAATTGGCTATTGCTTTTCTTAGTTTTACAGCCTTCTCTATTCCAGAGGATGCCGGCTCAAGGATGGACTTCGAAGCAAACTTATCTAAATGGTTGCTACACAAGGCATTTAAAATTTCTTCCTTGCGTGGAGAAAATAATTCTTCCTAAATAGTGGCTATAGTGTGGCTGTTAATTTCTTATCATCTTATTTAATTTCTAAAATAGCAATTTCTTTCCATAAATTATTTTTGTTAGTATGAGCTCCCTCTCGCTGGAAGTGAATGCAGAATTAGACATAGAGTACCGGGACAATTTATGGCCCAGAAAGTTATTATTTGCCAATCTACTATATTTGTTTTCAATGATCTGACTTGTATTTGTTATTTGTTAACAAATTAACGAGAATTATTAGGCGTATATTATTATCCACAATGATTTTCATAACATTCTTTATAACACAAAGAAAAACCTCTCAAAATTTAATACTCGTGCTTCTAATTTTTACTTCAAAACTTTTAAAAAACTCAAGTTAAAAATTAAAAATTAAAATCTC
This sequence comes from Pissodes strobi, assembly GCA_016904865.1. NCBI lineage: Eukaryota > Metazoa > Arthropoda > Insecta > Coleoptera > Curculionidae > Pissodes > Pissodes strobi. Next base: position 6,141 of record JAEQML010083492.1, on the reverse strand, counting down.
ATTATTTCTAAAGCAGATAAGGGCAACTGTTTGGTCATTCTCAGAAAGACAGATTACATCTCTAAGGTTGACACATTCTTAGCCCACAACAGTTTTTCTCTTTTACCTAACAACCCTTTTAACAGCATCATAAGGAAAGTCACTAGATTCATCAAACACTTCAATGTGTTTTTTGAAGAAAATAATGCTAGGAAAAATTTTATTTCTAGCAATCCTACGATACCAAGGTTATATGGTCTAACAAAGATCCATAAAATAGACACACCTATCAGACCTGTGGTAAGTTTCACCAACACACCTGTTTACTTTTTACTTACCAAATTTACTCCTACATACTCGGTAAGTAATTCAATTTCTTTAATTAATAAACTTAAGAATTTATCACTTCCACAAAATTACATTATGGTCTCGTTTCATGTGTCTAACCTTTTTACTAGGGTGACAAAAACAGTACAGCTTGTTGGTGACCTTCTTACTTCATGTAACATTAACGATCAACAAAAAATTAATTTATTATCTCTTCTCAACCTTTGTTTGTCTCAAGATTTCTTTCAATTTAACAAAATAAATACTATAAACAACCTGATGGCCTAGCGATGGGTCTTTCACCTTTTTTATCAGATGTTTTTATGGAAAACTTAGGAAATATACACATAATCACTCCTGACAATCGTGAAATTCTTCATTGGTTCGGTTATATGGACGATTGTCTTTGTTTCCTGGACTGCGATGTTCAGAGAGCCAATGCTCTTTTGGATAAGTTAAATACCATTCATCCAAGTACTTATCAAGTTTACGATTGAACGCGAGATTATTAAAAAACTTAATTTTCTGGAGGGTACTGTTCGTAGAAGTTTGGATAGTCTTGATTTTGCTATTTACAGGAAGCCTGCCCAAACTGATCATACTATATTTTATCTATCCCACCATCCGTGACAGCACAAAATGACAGTTTTTCATTGCTATGTCAATAGGTTACTCAACGTACTTCTGTCTAATATGGAATACAACAATGGAGTGAATATAATCAAACAGATCGCTTTTAATAATCGCTAAAACCAAACTCAAGAAATTGAGAAGAGAATTCTCGCATAGCTTGTTGGAGAATACATCTAGAGAATACTTCTCTATTTCTTTTTTTAACACTGAAACTAATGATAAAATTTCTAAAACAATTCGCCAATTTGTTCCTTTAAAAAATAAAAATCAATTACAAACCTTTTTAAATAATAGGAAAGATAAAATAGTTACTCTCTCAAAAAGTGGAATCTATAAATTGTCATGTAATTCTTGTGAAAGCACCTGCATTGGCAGAACTTGCAAGCCACTAAGAGTCCGTATCAGCGAACATATAAATAGGAATAACTCTGCATTTACGCAATTACAACCATAGTTTTAGCCCTTATTCTAACTCAAAAATCCTGCATAGCATTTCATCAAAAAATTTCAATAGACTGGACTTTTTCGAGGATATCGAGATCAACAGCGAGCTGCTTCAGTCTGGTAGATTGGGTCGGGCTGATGTGTGCTTTTAATGCAGTTATTATTAATTTAATTTCTTCCTTTTTTCAAATTTTCAATCAGTTCGAGTAGAGTTTGTCTTGCCCATCTCTGCCAGCTTTACTTTAAATAAGAAGTATTTTCATACAAAAATGGGTTATTTACCTGAATCACTAAAAATTAAAATTTTAATGATGATTGGCTTTGGAGACAGATCGCGTACACAAGCAGAAGTAGCAGCTTTATTTCACGAAAGACACCCTGATCTTCCAGCAGTTTTCCAAAGCACCATCAGCAAAATTGAAAATCGTTATCGTGAAGTGGGCCACGTGAGAGACATACCCAGAGTAAGGCAGTCTCGAGTAATGGATGAAGACACGCAATTAAATGTTTTACTGACTCTCCAAGAAAATCCTAATACTCCAGTTCGACAGGTTGCAAGAGAATGCAACATAAGCCATACGTCTGCATTAAAGTTAGTAAAATCATGTCAAATGTGTCCTTATAAAATGCAATACGTACAAGAGCTACTAGAAGATGATCCGGACCGCCGTCTTCAGTTTTGTGAAGTGATGATGAATGAACTTGATCAGCATTTAGCAGATTTGGATTGGATTCTTTTTACAGATGAGTGTACTTTTGCACTCAATGGTGAAGTCAATAAACAGAACTGTCGATATTGGTCCACAGAAAACCCTCACTGGATGCGAGAAACACACACTCAGCGTCCGCAAAAACTTAATGTTTGGGCAGGCATAATTGGCGACCAAGTCATTGGCCCAATATACATACCTTCCAGCTAACTTAAATGGCACTACATATTTCATTTTTTGCAAGAAGAGCTTATGCCAGCTTTGACTGCTTTATTTCCTCATCATCAAGCAGAAGCAGATCTTCATGGTGATCGAATATGGTTTCAGCAGGATGGTGCTCCGCCTCACTAAGCCCAAAACGTGCGAAACTATTTGAGTGAAGTATTAATGAAAAAATTCTTGAAAGGAGGAATGAATTATGAATGTTCAGCAACGTAATACTTAATAACATGTGTAACGGGATTTATTCCAGTAAAATTTTCCAAATATCGTGAAGAGCTTAATCTGGGACAAATTATATACTTCGATGAGCAAAACGCAACGAACCTGCACAGATACAATATAGATTAGATAGGATATTTCTATACTGTAAACTCTAAACAATGTGAGGCAAGCATAATAATAATAATAATAATAATAACAATTATTATTATTATTATTATTATTATTGGTCATAACAATAATAACACCAATAATAACAAGTGGCGTGGCCACTCGTGCCTGCGGCACGCGCGTGGCCCTTCGGGCCTCGTTTGTGTGACCTTCGGTCACACATTATTGCCACGCTCCTATCCGTACCGTGGCCTATAATTGGAAAGCCCTTATAATTAGAGTTACCAATCGCTAGTCTAATTTTACCGTGATAAATTTCTAACTGGTTGCCATGGTAACCGGCTTGTCAACGTCAATCGTTAATTTTTTTAATCTTTACCTAAATACCAAATATCAAATCTGTAAGTCGTACGATTGACGAATTGTGACGGTTTTTTACTTTTTTTGGTTACCATAGCAACCAATTTTTTAGTATCAAATTAGGCTTCATAAACAATACTATGTACCGTACTATATCTTTTATTAGTGATATACATATTTTTAATTGGTTGCTATGGTAACCATGTTGTCAACAAAAAATGCTAACATACTTTCACCTCTACTTATAAATTGACATCGAAAAAAAAGAAAAGTTGGTTCGTGTTTACACGGACAAAAATGCAAAAAAACGGTAACTTGTCCTGTTTTCACACCCTGTATATTAACAGATCGTAACCAAAATCAATAGGCTTCGAGGGTTTGTGGATCTCTACCTCTATGCCAAATTTCAAGTCGCTATCTTCAATATTGCGACCTCTCAATGCAAAAAACAGTAACTTGTCCTGTTTTCACACCCTGTATAATAATTAGAGCAAAAGAGCAAAGGAACAAAAATACGTGTTTTACCGAATACTTTCATTTGACATTAAAAAAAGAAAAGGTGGTCCTTGTTTAATGCCAAAAATGCCAAAAAACGGTAACTTGTCCTGTTTTCGCACCCTGTATATTAACAGATCGTAACCAAAATCAATAGGCTTCGAGGGTTTGTGGACCTCTACCTCTATGCCAAATTTCAAGTCGCTATCTTCAATATTGCGACCTCTCAATGCAAAAAAACAGTAACTTGTCCTGTTTTCACACCCTGTATATCAATTAGAGCAAAAGAGCAAAGAAACAAAAATACGTGGTTTACCGAATACTTTCATTTGACATAAAAAAAATGAAAAGTTGGTCTTTGTTTAATGCCAAAAATGCCGAAAAACGGAAACTTGTCCTGTTTTCACACCCTGTATAACAATTAGAGCAAAAGAGCAAAGGAACAAAAATACGTGTCTTACCGAATACTTTCATTTGACATAAAAAAAAAGAAAAGTTGGTCCTTGTTTACATGGACAAAAATGCCAGAAAACGCCAAAAAACGGTAACTTGTCCTGTTTTCACACCCTGTATATTGACCGAACGTAACCAAAATCAATAGGTTCCGAGGGTTTGGGGACCTCTACCTCTATGCCAAATTTCAACTCGCTACCTTCAAAATTGCGACCTGTAATCGATTTCATCACATACATACATACATACACACATACAGACAAAAAATCAAAAAATTTTTTTTTTCGATTCCAAGTCGATAGGTATAAGTCCCAGAGCGATCCGACGTACCGTTACGAAGTTTTTATCCCGATTGGTCTCGCCCTATAGAAAGCCTATATTATAGATAAGGGCTTTCTAACAAAGGAATAAACAAGAATTTACGAGGATTTACGGAGATGTACGGGGATTTATAAAGAGTTATTGGGATATACAGGAATTCAGTAGGATATAGTCGGATGTACTGTAATGTATAGTGGCCTTACAAACGATTTCTAAGAAATGGCAGAGGTATTAAGTGATTTACTTAAAAAAGGATATAAGTAAGTGTACACCACTTTATGGCTGGTTCGTTTTTTGTTGCATAGATTCTCGTCAAGCAATTGACTTTCCTAAAAAGAAATAATTTTTGGAGAGAAAAAATAAAAACCTTAATTTTCTTTGACCTAGAAATGGATGTTTTTACATTATCTCTGAAAAACCAATTTTCCCACATTTTGAGAGTTTTGATGTGTAAACATCTTACGCGGCGGTATGAGGGTAAATCTCGGGAAAATGGTATGGACGGAAGTGTGTAAGGGGATGTGACGTCATAACCCATTGGCAGTGATTAGTGCGCAGCTACTTTGGCGCTTCCTTGTAAAACGTGTTCTTTCTAACGCCAGAATATAGGCAACCAATTGAATATAGATTTAGACGTCACAAAGACGAAATATACTCTTTACGAGGGTTGTTCAAATAATTGTGGAGCATACAAAATACCAAGGGCTTTAAAAAATTATCCAGTTAAAAGCTATTGAAGCAATACATTAAATTACACAACCGATGCCGATATAGGATATGTTTACACATCAGTGTCTCGGTACTAGCAGACTCGCTCATTTTTTTCTCCTAGAAATGGCCTATCGAACTGTCGATGTCGTCTCAGTTTTTTCGATCCTCGCGACTTTCTCGGCGCAAGAACGACCCAAAGTGACCCCTTATCTTATTTAGTAATGTATAAAAATGCTACTGGGTTCGCTAATTACTGATACCAGATGTCACTTAACGGTCTTGCACACGACATAGCGAATAGGCTAATAAACAAAATAATGTCACATAAACAGCCCATTTAAACTTATGCGATATATACGGGTTTAAGCGCCTGTTGCGGACATTTAGCAGTAGCGTATATGTCATTATAATATAAACAATACATAGTTTATGATGACCTAATGTGCTCAGTGTTAAATTTCTTATTATAAGCGCCATGTTTATGTGCCAGCTGGATATATAAATGGAGCAAGGAAATTAGCAATAAAATATCCGCGCCCAAAATTCCTCGGCCATGAACAGCCAGCCTAACACAGATGATATTTCTTCAATTCGAACGCTTTGTATTCAATGCGGCAGACATAGACCAGACATTATTCAAATCGATACCGAGGCCCAAAATAGGAACAAAAATGTGACCTTCATTCTTCGAATCGATGCCGATGTGACGACAGCGCAGATCAGTGTATGGGTACCTTACCTCTTCAGTATTTTAAAACCAGGACGACAATAATAATTATTATGTCCGATAGCAAAATCTTAATGCATTTATCTAATGCTGAGTTCCGTATAACACTTAATTTTAATTCGCGTAGACATTGGGTAAATAATAGTAAATATAAAGTGTACCAAATTTGATGCTCACCATTGGCATCTCGGAAAATATAGAATATACAGCAAGTTATATTGTGGCAAAGTTGCATAATTTGGAGCTTAAGTTAAAGCTGGTGAGAAATTTAAAAAATTCCGACTACTTCCGGATATACCTGAAAAAAAAAACGAAAGTTTGATTTTAAGTTTTTGTTTTGTTGCAACGTTAATTCTAAACATATTGAGAAACGGAAAGCTCCCTATTACGATGCATTTAAAGATAGTTTCTAATTTAAAAAGGACGTTT
>JAEQML010083491.1:0-10453 GCA_016904865.1 Pissodes strobi | reverse complement strand
ATTATCTCCCACACTGTTCCTGCTCTATACCAATGAATCCTTAAATAAGACAACTATTCTATTTACAGCTTTGCAGACGACAGCACTCTTATATCCTCATTCATGTCGTGGACTCCAATGACCGCTGCTCATTCCCAACGGGAACGAGAAAATCACATTGCTGCTATAAATTAACTGATGAATGACTCCTTTGTCTGGAGGATTGCCTCGCTTTGGAATGGACTTCTTAGTAACGTCTTTCCCGAAAACTACAACCTACAGCGCTTCAAGTCCAACGTCCACCATCTTCTTCTCGTTGAGTGGTATGGGATTTTCCTTCTGTGTGTGTATCAAACATAAAAAGAAAATTAAATAATTCAAATTTGAAATTGTCACTATCAGAAGAAGTCATTTAAAAAATCAGAATATTTTTTTCACTTCAAATCCTGTCTAGAATCAAAACTAAATTATAGAAAATGGAACACTGTAATCTACTTATTGATATTAATAATAAAATTTATGGTAAAGCCGTTATTTGATGTTAAACAGTCATTGGAATTAGTACGACCGACGCGACTCAAGCCATGTCCCGTATATAAATTAGAGTGTAATAAGCCCAAAAATCGCACATTTACATTAGGGATATTTGATGGTCCATTAATACCAACCCATTGGCGTGTGCATTTTCCCTTTTGAAAATTGCAAACCAATGTGGCACATTTTGACCTCTTAACTACGGCTAATACAATTGGGCTTGCACAAAATCATTCAGTTAATATAGCGAAGCTCCTTGCTTCGTTAGTTTTAGTATCAGGAATTATTTGTTCTCTATATTTCTACGCTTAGGTTGGTCAATTTATCGCGACAAGCACCAACATCTTCTAATATTAACGCCACCCAAAAATATAATAAATAGTGTAAATAGGTATTTACATTGACTAATTATAATGATAATCAAACACGAAAAGACCAAAAGATCTAAAATAAAATAATCTGCAAAAAAAGTGGCTTTTTAAGTAGGGTTACAGAAAATATAATATTTTAACGTTGTTACATGAGCACTATACTACAGCCAACGCACATTTAGCGACCGAAAAGTAATAAATATTGTGAACTACTAAAATGCATATACTACTAAATAAATATCACCCTGTTCTAAGTTTGAACTTGAGCTTGGAAACTATTATGCAAACATTAAAGACAAATTATATACAACGCGAGCAGTTAATTCGAGTGATTACGAACCTTGAATGTGCAACGATCAGCTCATTTCATTATATAATTTCGCTAGCGAACCATCAGTTCGGCAGACTTTGCGTCTCACCTAAAACCAGCTCCCGGCAGTATATACGCTTGTGGTTCTATCCTATCATTTTTCCTTACTTGAGTTTTGCAGCCTACATGGTCATGAATCCCGAGGATTGCATATCCACTGTACTCAAAGTCGAATCTATGATAAATTTGTCGAAGTTCTGGGAGGATCATTTTCAAAGTAAAATCTGTCAAGTAGTTCAGTGAACTCTGAGTGTATCTAAAACAAAAACTAACCTTAAATGAAACACAACACAACTCTTGAGATAAACTATATTTAGAAAACAGTGATCAAACAAAGACCTGTAAGTATGTCAAAAATATACCTCAATCGAGTTAACATGCGCACCTTAGTAATCAGGTATAATATAATGTTATTAAGTTTCTGACCAATAGATATTCTTAATGTTTTCTTATAATGTATTTGACCAATAGACGTTGTTATTGTTTTTAACTGAAGTGCTTTCTTTACCATCTCACTGAGCTCACTGAGTTTTTCTGGGTTTTGTAATTTTTATATCTAGTCTTCCGAAATGCCATTAGTCTTCCGAAGTTAGAGATTTCAATGTACTTGTAAACCCTTAAAGTTGACTTCAACATGGACTATTTGATCGATAAGATGGGTGGAGCTAATTTTTTAATTAAGTTGAACAAATACGCCAGCAAGAAATCTTCATTTACGGCTTTTGCCACTTCTTTAATGATCCACTATTCAAATTAATTCACTTCTTTGTTATATATGGATTTTGACTTGTCTGGAATAATACCAGTAGTAGCTGTATTAGCTTTTTTACAATTTCTTTTGGAGCTTCTGGTGTGTAGTCCACAAGCACATTATTTTTTTTGAATGTTGAGGTCTTAAGATTATTACATAAGATTGTCGATATAAGCTTTGTACATAAATAACATAATATTTCTAAAATTATACCAGCGAGCATAAAGAATTATCCTTCAGTGCTAGTTTGACAAATGAATTGTTCGTTTAAAGACATATATCAATGTCCAAGAACTATGCCTGTAAAATTACAATATATTTTAGGTAGACGATATTAAATTACCGTCTAATGATTGGTTAAGCAATATTCTAAAGTAATTGTCTAGATTCTTCGACTAGGGACAAATTTAGGCAAAGCTGCCAATAAGATAGAGTGGTTCATTTAGTTTCCATTATTGGCCCGATAATGAAATATTACCTATAATTTTAAAATAGAACTGTGGATGAAACTGACAAAGTATTTAACTAATTACTAAGTTCGGAAATAAGGAAGTGGGTTTTTGTTTGAACTGTCAGCGAAAATGGGTGGGTGACAGTGTATTCATTTCATGCCGCAGATGAGTCAACCTCAAAATACTGATACCGTTTTAGACATTTTGATTATATATTCCCTCACTCTCAATTTGATATATTTTAGTATTTATACTTAGAAACATAATAGTGAGAACTCTTGAGCTATTGTTCTGAAACATCTGAAGCATCGAATCGAATGGGACGAATCAGAATGACGTTCAACTAGATGAATAGATGATCTACTATATTTAAGAAGAATCATCATAATTTATCGCTGGGATAACAGCTGAGTTTTGCAAATGTTCCGTAAGAAGCGTATCTTTGCCAAAGTTTGAAATAAATTTGGCAACTGATGGGATGGCAGGAATTAAAGATGGCTTATATAAAGCATTAATATAATGACGTTGATGTTGACAAACGACCATATCATGTAAAGTAACTGAATATTTCAATACAGACGATCTCCAAATATTATAATTTTTCTGGATTAAAACCGTCCGGGAAACCTACCTCAGTGCGTCACAGTTCTCCAAATAAAATACGCAAAGGGTATCTGGAGGAAAGTTTTAATCAGAAACACAGAAAATAATTAAATGGAGGAAACCCGAGAATCTCTGATATAAACAAGTAGTATCCATGTGCAGAAGAATCTTCCCCGGAGATCGATAGACCCAACATTTGAGGAAAAAATCATCTCTTGAACAGGAAGATTTTTGATCTTTAAACGCTGAGTAGTGATGTTGACCATGCCGAAGAAGGGACATTAATAGAGAAGAGGAAAAGTATTAGTAAATTCTTAAAATAGATGAAAACAATCAAGAAAGAGGTAATCGATTCAAGTTGCACAACGCTGGAAACTATGGCCTGGTAAATTTATATTGTTATATAACTGAACCTTTATGATAATGGCGGTAATTCATAATGATGATCTTGAAAACAAGTACTATCACGTTAACCACGTCAAGGTAGAAATCAACCTTCAATATTATTAAAGCAAATACAGGCTTAAATCTTGATTCCCTCGTAAACCATGAGTCAAAAGTTGTAAATAATCTTTGATTCAGCATTGAAAGTTAGAGCTAGCAATGTGGGAGTCGATGATATGAAGAAAACTGATTGATTAGAGGGACTTCCAGCAGCTACCTATGTACTCGAATGTCTTGAGATAGGATTGTTTTGCCTAGCCTACATAACAACCTGATTTTCTGTCCCTTCCACACACTTTTTAGATTACTTATTTATAGGGCATCCTCAAATCATATTTGAAAGATGATCTCTAATATATTTAAGTAAATGTATATACTGAGACTAATATCCGGTACAACTACCAATTACTCCTCGAGAGTAATGGAAACTGAAAACGTTTATCATTTATCGAATTGAGCGAATGAGAATGACGTTCAACTAAATGAATAGATCTTCTACCATATCTGAGAACAATCATTATTCAACAGCGTTGGATAATGACATATATCATGAAAGAGAAAATTAAAGTCTGATGATAAAGGCAGGCTGAGTTTTCCAAATGTTCTGTAAAAAGTGTATATTTGCCAAAATATGGAATACATTTGGCAGGCTGATGATAAAAACTATGATGATGTTGATAAATAAATATATTATGAAAATTAACTGAATATTTCAATAAAGACGATCTAAAAATATTAAAGATATTCTCGATTGAAACTGTCATTGAAATTTAGTTCAATGACACACTGTTCTCGGTGAATCATAAAAAGAAGGAAGACGAAAAGAATACTTTGCGGCATTAAAGGTTTGAATCAGACACGCTTGAAATAATGAAATGGAGAAAACTTGAGATTACCGATATAAACTAGTAATATCCATTACTGAAAAGGGCTATACCCATCTTCCTGAAAAGTCGCTGGAGTGCAACCTGTTCCAAAAAAGGCAAGAAAACCACGCCTTCAAACTATCGCCCAATTCCCTTGCTTCCCATAGTCTCCAAAGTCATGGAACGTGTAGTCAGTCAGCAACTACTCGAGTACCTCGAAAATAACAGAATAGTAAGCTATAAGCAATACGGCTTCCGCAAAGAGAGATCGACAGGAGATATATTGGCCTGTGTCCCTCATATATGGAGTAGGGCAATTGGGAACTACGGAGAGTCTCGAGCGACTGCGTTGGATATTTCGAAGGCATTCGACAGAGCTGACGGATTGTTCCACAAACTGCCGTCCTTCGAACTGCCAGCCTCTCTCTGCAGCTGGATTGCCAGTTTCCTTGAGAACCATTCTCTGCACATTGCGGTTGATGGACCCATCTCAACATTCACCATTAACGCGAGAGTACCTCAGGGCGCAATAATTTCACCAACTCTGTTCCTCATCTATAGCAATGATCTGATGACCGAAACAAATAATCCGATTTACAGTTTTGCAGATGGCAGTACCGTTGTCTCCTAATTTAGATCAGAAAAACCTTTATCAGCGACTGTGACTTATCACCGCAGACAGGAGCAGATTACGGCAATTAATCAAGGCCTGGAGAAAGTGCAAACTTGGGGCGACATAAAGTTGGTCCAGTTCAATGCAGCAAAGACCCAAGCAGCCAAGTTTACCAAGATGGCCAATATGGCGCGGCGGGCCCTGACATCATTATGACAGGATCGACCATTCCTTCATCCTCGTCAATCGGGCTACTGGGTGCCTCGGTCAACAGCAATATGTCCTGGCATGACCACGTTGCTAACATCGCAAAATCAGCCCCAGCAGTTGCTCTTGCTCTACAAAGCGCAAATAAGACCACCAAAGCACACTCTAGAGCTGCTGGATTCCATGCAGAAGAGAGCTGTGTGTCTCGTCGGCGGCCCGGAGTTGCCCGGTATCTTGATAGTCTGAAACACCGCAGACAAGTGGCCAATATATTCCTGTCTTACAGATACTTTCACGTCAGATGTTCCCAGGATTTGGCCCGCCTCATTTCACCCCTGGCAACACCTGTCAGACAGTCACGACAGACGGCAATAGAACATCGCTTTACAAGAACTCCTTTCCCTGGCGCACTGCATCACTGTTGAACTCACTCCCAGGATATCTATTTCCCCCTAATTACAACCTACAACTATTCAAGAACCGTGTCCATCCATAAACATCTTCGCACACACACTGCTCGTCGAACGCCATAGGATCTGCCTTTAGTGTGCGTGCTACTGCCATGAAAAAAAAATAAATTTTAAAACAACCTTTTGGGGAAGATAGGTAAATGCAAAATCCCAGCAAAATAAATCATGTCCTGGACAGACAACCTACGAAACTGTTTTGGTACCACTATGGGACAACATTAATTTAGATGCTCTGAAAGAGACGGTTTAAAATTTTGAAATTAGGAATCTATGGCAATAGTCGAGGAAGATTTATGTGTTGTGCACTGAACTTCAAAGGCTAGATAATGATGATGACCATACTTTAGAAGCACAAGAATATATTAACCGAGAAGAGAAAAAGCATTTGTAAATTCTCAATATAGATGAAGGCAATATAAATTTACATCATTTCCCGGAACCTTTGAATTAGTACAGAGAGTTGGAACTAGCTGGGTGAGAAGCGATGAAATGAAGTAAACCCGAGAGAATCGGTTGCCTAAAAAAATAACTATGTTACGGGTATTATCACTGCATCTTTATGATAATGGCGATAATGATATTGATGATCTTGAAAAGAAACCGTATCACGTTAACCAAGTCAAGGTATAATACACTTTGGCATGATGATAGTGAAATAATAATAATAATTAATAAGCAACCATATCACGTAAATTTAGTGAATATTTCAATATACAGGATCTCCAAATATTATAATTACTTAATGGCGATTTAGTTCAAAGACCCTCATTTCTCGGTAAACGATGAAAAGAGGTGATACGCAAAGGGTACCTTGTAGCATTGATGGTCTAAATCACAAACGCAAGAAATCATGAAGTGATGGACACTGAAGAATATCTGATACAAACGAGTGCAGAACAACCTTCCGATCACAGGAAAGTAAATTATCTCCTGGACAGCATACCTACGAAACTGTTTTGGTACCACTATGAAACAACGCTTTGGACGCTCTGAAAGATGAAGTTCAAAATTGTCAAATTTAGGAATCTATATCAATAATCGAGGAAAATTTAGCACTGATCTTTAAATGCTAGATAATCATGGTGTTTCAGAGTCGATCTTGGTCGATTTTCTGAACAAAAAGAGATGTGCTCTTAGGCACTGAAATTTTACCATAGGGCTAGTTCTAAAGTCATTTTGTAAATAAAACAAAAAGCTTTAGCATTATAGAATAGTTACTTTGCTTGAAAATAACTAGAAGCTCATAAATACACAAAATATAAACAGTGAACTATTGTACGTAGTCAGTGCTACGATGTGAACAATATTAGTCGAGGCAAATTTCGACCTTGAAAAATATGACATAAATAATACTATTAAAAACTAAAGCATTGCGTAAACAGTTGTAATACTACACTAATATATGGTTATAAACATAACCTTGAATTTATGTACAGTTAAATGTCTATCAGAGTTCCTGCGGAACAGCTACTTATCAACTATATTAGCTGATTTAGCTTTGATATGAAATACAATAATATACAAGCGATAATAACAGGATTAATATTACCTTAAAGTCCATCTAAAAGCTAATATGTACATTATGAACACCATTGACGAGAAACGTTCAATGTTCAGGAGGATATCTTCCACTGTGGGAAAGTCACACTTTCTAGATTTATGGCCAGCTTCTATTTACAACGTAGTTCAATTTCTTGCAAACAAGAATGACTGGAATGTAGTGGTTTGACTCTGGTATACAGTTGGTGCATATGGCATGACATGAATGCCTTGTGAATGCGGCTTACTGGTACACGCATGAATGATTAGTAAATATGCTATGCAGGTAGCATAAGCAAGCTGAAATCCGCGTATGGGATGTAGCCTTGTGATAACTTGAGTATATTGGCAGACTAGTGCCGTTTAAACCTTATATGAGAATAAGGCATGAGTAGGTATGCAGACTAGTGCAGAGTAATCCTTAAATTAGAATAAGGCAAAGAGTATAGCAATCCAGTGGTATTCTTGTAATATAGAATGTCCCATGGGCAAGACCATTGGGGACTGTGCAGCGCATGGTACAGCCTTTAAAAGAATTAGAGAGATCAGTGGGTCTCCATAACGGCAGTAAAGATGCCGAGAAATACCTTTTTGTAGGCTTAGTGCTAGAGATCATTTGGTCTCCATAATAGCAGTCGGTAACGAAGATTACCTTTTTGTAGGCTTTGTGAGAATGTGATTGTAAACATGTTCGTTTACTTACTTGAGATTTCGAGAATAGGCTCTATTAAGTGTGGTGTGGTTCGAGACAGGGCTCGATTGTACTACTCCCATGGATCAGAGCAATTGGGACGTCATTGCTCGGCGTGAGACTCGTGAGAATAACGGCAGTATGTTTGCCAATTAATACCTTATTGTAGGCTTGATGTGACGATGATTATGCCAGGATATCACTATATCACTTGAGTAACGAACTGGATAGATTATGAGGTCTCAAAACGTGAAAACTTCCCGGCATAGCGGCTAGCGCCAGCCGGCTAGAAACGGGGGTACGCCTTTTGCGACTTACATGCCTGGGGTTCAAGACTGGACTACTTTCTAGAACGTGGGAACACTGGGAACTAGATCAACTTGAAGAAGTTGTTAACGCCCCTTCCGGCGGGATGATATACATCCTTCGGAAATAGAAAGGGCGAATAATGTAAAAACTGAGAAGTTATGTAAACCTTTACGTCAGCGATTGTCTAAATTAACCTTGTGAATGTTAACACAAATCCGGTCGGAATAGTTAACTAGTGTTTATTAAAATTGATTCTTAAAGATCATGAACTTGAGAGCTAACTTGATTACCTCTGTTAAGAGACAGTGATTGGTCGACTCGGTCGCCGGCGTTAGCGGGAAACGCTATGATTGGTCAGATGAGTTTAGGATGCGCGGCCGGCTCCAAATGAGTAAAGGTGGTTACAACAGATGGTGCTAGTAATACCGCCCGGATAAAGCGCGAAGCGCTATGATTGGTCGGAGGCCTTTTGAGGACGCTTAACTTTTAGCTTTCTAGACTGTCTAGCGCAGTGAATAAACGTGGTAAACAAGAGATGGCGTTAGTAGTATCGCCAAGGTTTTAATTTGTTTGGAATGCGAGGACAGTGGCGTGGAATGTTAAACTGTACAAAATTAAATCGTTAGATTTGACGAAGTGTTCAAAATGGTTTTTAAACACATGGTGATCATATTAAAGAGAGAAGTATTATTAAATTCTTAATATAGATGAAGGCAAAATAAATTGACATCTTTTCCTTGAATGAATCTTTGAATAACCAGTGAGAGTTGGAACTAGTTGGGCAAGAGGCGATGAAATGGATTAAACCCGAGAACATCTGTTACTTGAAGAAAAATAATTGTACCGTTTCGCAGAATCCAAACTCCTTGTAGAAAAATAAATCTCTTGTGCAGTCAACCAAGAATCAGGTAATAGATGCAGGTTGCAGGAAGCTGTGGTAGATATATGTGCAGGTATATCACTGAGCCTTTGTAATAATAACCATAACGAAAATGATGATCTTGAATCACGTTAACCAAGTCAAGGCATCAATCAAGAAAGTCCATAAATCAGTACCAGTAACAGAAGGAGTGGCCCCTAGCGGGCCTTGCACTCAGGCCACCATTTGTGCACGTTGTTCCCCCAACCCGCATTATACTCCAGGATGCCGGTCTTCTTTAAGAAATCCCGCATCTCCTTCAGACTAACACGACGCACTAAATCTGGCTTGATCGGCGTCGCGCCAAAGATTCTGAGTCTTGCCCACGCGAAGGCGAGGCATTTCGAGGACTCATCGTCCTCCATACGCCATCTGCACTCCCCGTACTCTGCAATTCTCAGCAAATTCAGGTAACGTCTAAGCCTACAGTTCCCTAAGTAAAATCCTACCAGGGCCCTGCACCCCTTCCTAGGTAGGCACAACCCTCTGGTGAAACTCTTCGCGGGCCCATGTATCATTAGCCTCGTCTGTCTCATCATCGGAGCTGTCAACCACACCTCTTTAGCCCGACCCTCCGTCCAGGCCTCTAAAGATCTTTAAGTCAAGGTACAGATAAACTTTCAATTGTTTAGGTCATATAGGTCAAAGATCTTAATTCCTTGGTAAACCATAAGGTTAGAGATGTAGATAGCCTTTGAAAATTGCAAATGGCGATGATATGGAGAAAAACTTAAGAAAATAGACTGTCTGATTAGATTAGAGGAAAGAACCACGTGCTCAAACGTTCTGAGACGTGTTTTGGCCGACCTACTTAACAATGCGATGTGTCATTTTCACACGCATTTGAGATAAGCAGCAACAACTTCACTTTAGCACTGTTCAGAATTAAAAGTGTAAGATGGAAAGCCCATTCATTATGATAATAACGGTATTGAAGACAAGCAAAATTACTTTAACTAAATCAAAGAATAAATAAATTTTGAATTTAGACAGTGTTAAAACCAATCAAGAAGGCCCATGAAGCCTATGCCCACTTTAAATTATGTCAATGTTTTCATTCACTTCCATGACAAAGAGTGATCTCTATTTTTCATTAAAAGGATATCGGAATTTGCACTGCAGGCATATTTATTTTTGCTTTGCATGGAAATAGGTAAAATGTTATTTGCATCAATGCAAATTAGTTTGCAGTGGATTATTTCTGGGTGTCTGTTCAATACGCCTTCGTCTAATAGAAAAATAAAATATTTTTTGATGTTTTTTTTTGTCAACTGTTTGAGGTGCTTGAGCTAGATAATTTGAGCTCGCTTTGCAATACTTAGTAGCTGTCCTTTG
>JAEQML010083490.1:0-10453 GCA_016904865.1 Pissodes strobi | reverse complement strand
CATGTTTACGTCGTATAGGCAAACGAGCGATTGCCCCAAATTGAAATCTAATAGAGATGTATTGCCTCCAAAGAACTTGTTTACCGTATTGTAATAATAAATCTCATTGAAATTGAAATCATTAGTTCTATAAACTGAATCGATACACTTTTTTTGGAAACTGTTATCGCAGCATAAACACATTTTATACATGCACGTCAAGATATTTTAATCGCTTGTAGAAAATGTCATTCACAATGCCCGCTAAACGTTTCTTCGACAATTATGTTACAAAATTCACCTAAATTTTGCATCAAACGTTATTTTGTAGACCATGTTTGCTTTGCTTTTCAGCTTCAATATTTTGGTGACCATGGACACTTCTAATCAGGTAAATAAACACTGAATTCATCACTTGATAAACATTTTTATAACGGTTGGAGATTCTTGCAAGCTGGTGTAGCATTTTCAAATGCCGGCATAAGCCTAATTTAGATTGGATTATTCCAATATATGTACAGTGTATAAAGTATATAACCTTGCTTTACCTTGGAAGTTAATGAATATACTTTTGGTATTTATATTTATGTCTTAGTTTGATATACTAGCTACTTATGATATGATAACAACATCAGGTCGACTCTTACTTTGTCCCTTTCTTAGTAGTAGGTGTTCGACCAGGTTTCGGAAACATATTTCAAATGCTCTGGTTGTGCAGTTCAATTAGCTAGCTATGGTCTTTATAGATTTTAATGTTTGAACTCTCCTTTAATCACTCAGGAAAACACTCACAAGTTTTTCTTTGATCTAAAAGTTAATAAAAATTTGACAATTTGTTCGACACAAATCATTGAATTTGTTTATTATTTTAAGACAATTCGTTGCAATACCTACCTACCTCAAACAATTTAGAGATCATAAGAGTCATCTAATGTATATTGTAATTCATTTATCTAATGATGTTTAGATATATTATTTCCTTTGGTCTCCTTCTCCTTTCGAGGAAATTTCGTGTTTTCATTTCTTAAGTGTCAGGCACATATGATTTTGACAGTTAGACAGGTTCTATTAAATCGACGTTCCCAAGTAACGGTTCCCTGCAGATTTTTAAGGCATATTTATTTGTTACTTGAAAAATATGGTCTAGAGCAGAAGTTCGATTAGCCGAGCTATGACGTCAGATGGTTCTTCATGCACTTGGCCTCGCTATTTCACGTACGTTAAGTTGGCAACAATGTTTCGGAGTCAAGGTGTTAAAATTGGTTCCGTGAGAGATCCGACCTTTTTTTACACCGTAGACCGGTGAGGAGTAGAGAGATCGGCAACTTTTGTGAAGCCTTTTCGAGGTGCCTTATGGACTGGTTGAAATAATTAGGGATATTATTTTATGGAATTCCTGTTACGTTAACGCATTTCGACCGTAACCCGTGTCAGAATTATGAAGGCTGCAAAAGAATCACTGGAGACTGCCTTTAAAAGTTTTTGTTAAGTTATGAGAAACCTACCTCAACATGGTAAGTCATAAAATTATTCATAATCTCTTTAGTGGAATTAATTGTATTTTCCAATCTTTATAGAAGAATCCCTGTTGTTGCTCTCATGTGGCCGATCGTTAAAATTGACTATTATTGGTTTTGAAGAAATGTCTCTCGAATGGACACTATGTTTATTTCCACTGACCTTTACCAGGAAGAAAAGGGACAATAGAACCCTATAGATTGCTGTATAGGTAAGATGCAAAACTAGTTAGGTTAAGAGAAATCTTTTCGATGTTAGGTATTTATTTTTGTTAAGACAAACTTTTGTTTTTAGGGTCCTCTCCACGGATAACGCTTTCACACACATCACATCACCTTTTCGTAATTGCGATTTCTACCTTGGGGTATATTACCATCAATGATCAGGATCATCGACTACTTGCGTGTTTTGAATTTTTTTGGCTGAATGTGGTGTGGTCAAGTTTGGAATGGATCATGGATCATGTTTTGCATCATCCTGAATGGCATCTCCTGTAGGGTAGTCTTTCCTGCATCTTTGTCGGCTACCTCAAGAATTTCGTCGCTGCCTTCTGGATCCTCTGCTCTGGCGGCCTTGTCCCGGTTTCTCTGTACCGCTGTCTCGTCGTCTTGAAGTCTTCCCATCTGTAGTTCATGACCGTCCGTACTAGTTTTCGTTCCAAGGTGAGTAGCTTGTTCATATTCGTTTTTGCAGTGGAGCTACAAACCGGCGCGCGGCGCCTGTGCGGCACGTCGTACATGGCTATTGGTCTTACGCATGTGTTGTAGATCCTGGTCTTGATATCTTTGTCCGGTCTTGATTGCGTCGTGATGTATGGCTCTTGCTGCTACCACCACTCTATTCCTGGTGTTTTGGAGATAGTCCTTGAAGGTAAGATTTGCGTCCAGCGTGACTCCTAGGTACTTCACGGTGTCCTTATCCTCTATCCTTGTCCCGTTGATCGTAATGTTTGGAAGAAGACTGCATTTCTGAATTTAGTGTATGAAATATCTACTGTTTTGATAGACATCCACTTTATTTGGTTCGGGAAATATTCTCCCTAAATACCGCTTGTGTTTTAAAATTAACAGAGGATTAGAATTCACGAATTCGTGAAACATTTTTAAGTACTCGTGGCATTACCCCCGATAACTTTTCTCTTCATCCTGTCGTATTCGATTCGCACAGAGCCATATTTTATGTTTGCTGTATATCCGCAATCATGCTAAAATAAAACGCTATTCTGTTTAGAACATAATAAACTACTATTGCAGTCATAAGATAATACTAAGCTCGACAAAGTGTATCCAGTGTGTCCTAGTTTTTTGGAGCCAATCCTCAAGCTTGCAATATATTGTCGTCCTCGTTTTTGTATCCCATTAGTTTTCCTTTTTCCTTCCCTGAACAAAACTAATAAGAATCCTTTAACTTTTCTGATGTTATCTGAAAGTAGTGTGGAGCAAAAAGACAAATAAAGGAGAAAAGTTAACCCAAGTTTCCTTACACTTCAGCGAACTTCAAAATAAATCCCCAAGAATATTCCCTTTTATTTTATTCTTTTTTTATTATTATGGTTAAGTATTAATTAAACACCTTATTGCTTTTGTTGTGTTTCTCTTTTAATTTGGAATGATCTTACTTTATTATTATAGGACAATGATCATGGTTTTTGGGTCTGTTTATTGTCGTATTACAGTCGAGTACTTAATACTCTGACCTAAAACTTTAATTTACGTCCGAATGGATACATAACATACTATTTCGTTAGAATTCATTCAATGCATCAACTATTTGAATGGATTAATCTTCCATCGGATTCTTTCTTGAAAAAGAAATTTTTCGAACGCAAAATCGTCGAGCGGAAATTTAAACGGAAAAATTTGCATGCGAATATTTTTGCATTAGAAGATATTCAATTACGTGTCAGTGTAATACTTAGCTTTTAGTTACGAAACATCAGCACGCAACCGAATCTAACCAATACAAAGCTATACTTACTAAATATAATCAAGAATTAATAACTCATAAAAATATCGAGCTTACTTCACAACGCTTTATTTCTACCAACCGAGACTAAAAAAAAACTAAACCATTGTAATAAAAACTAAGCAAGACTAACACAATCTAACAACTGACTCTCTAGTGGGAATTTTCCGGATTTCTGGAAGGTGAGTTTTGTAACTCCCATATTCAAAACGGAAGTTCGGTTATTAGTCACCAATTATAGACCAATAAGCATTCTGAGTGTCATTCCAAAGTCGTTTGAGAGCCTGGTGTGTGATTTTCTGACTCCCATAGTTGATCCACTTCTCATAAATCAACAATTTGGCTTCCGTCCTCAAAGATCTACTGAATTAAATCTTCTTACTCACGTTGACGGTCTGTCGAATCCTTTGGAAAATGGGTATTAGGTTGATACTGTCTACACTGACTTTTCCAAGGCATTTGACAGAGTGCCTCATGATGTACTAATACACAAGCTTAGAGTGTTGGGTCTTGACGGTCCACTTCTCTCATGGGTTGTGAACTATTTGTCTCAGCGAAGGCAGATTGTTTGAATAGGCAATTTTTACTCATATGAAATTGAAATTCCTTCTGGAGTGCCACAGGTTCCTTGTTGTTTAATGTGTTTATAAATGACATTTTTGAAAGCATAGAACACAGTGAATTTCAATTCTTTGCTGATGACCTAAAATTATCCTATCAGGTACTTGAGTCTGGTGAGTGTGAGGGACTCCAGCTTGATCTGGATGGCTTGGTGGAATGGTGTCAAAGGAACAGAATGTCATTGAATCCTTCCAAATGTAAAACTATGTCTTTCTACCGGTGTAGAGATCCAGATACTCTTAACTACGCTATTGATGGGGTACCCCATTGAAAGAATTTCTGTAGTGAAGGATTTGAGAATAACACTGGATGTCTCCCTCAATTGTATCACCCATATATCCAACATTGTTAATGAGGCATTCCAGATGCTTGGATTCGTCAAGAGATGCACTGCAGATTTCAATAGTGTGGTCGCGTTGAAATGGCTATACTATGCACTCGTTCATCCTTACTTGGAGTATTCATTCCTCAACTGTGTTTACACTACAATGCCCATAGGAACGCACTTGAACGTGTTCAACACAAATTTCTTAAACATATAGCGTATAAACTTAATCTTGCAGAATATTCTGATGAAGAAATACTGTCCCAACTAAACTTGCTACCGATATTAGTGCGTCACCAGAGAAGAGATCTTTTGACATTCTATAACATTCTTCACAATAGAGTATCTGCACCTGAGCTTTTAAATAAAATTGGCCTTCATGCAAGATCAAGAGCAACACGCTCAACTTTTAGTTTTTCTATTCCTAATCATAGAACTAACTACGGGTAAAACTCTTTTATCTCCAGACCATCCATACTGGCTAACAGTCACTATAATTTGGATTGTGAAATTTTAATAACTGTGATACTATGTATATTTTATTTTATAGATTGTTACGGTTTATAATTTTTCTACTTTGGAACTTTTTGTAATTGTAATTGGGCAATGTGCTCGTAGACAAATAAATAAATAAATTAAGCAAGGTTAACTGAAAATAACACTTGGCTACATGATTTCTTATAATAACTCAGAAGAAAATTATTTTATTTTGAAAAATGGTTTTGAGATCAAAACTTTGGACTGTCAGCGTCTCTCTGCAGCTGGCTTGCCAGTTTCCTTAAGAACCGATCTTTGCACGTTGTAGCTGATGGACACATCTCAGACACATTCACCATTAATGCGGGAGTGCCTCAGAGCGCAATACTTTCGCCAACTTTGTTCCTCATCTATATTAATGACCTGCTGACCGAAACTAATAATGCTGTAGGTATACAGTTTTGCAGATGACAGATGATTGCCTCCCAATTTAGATCAGAAAAACCTTTACCAGCCACTGAGACTTATCAGCGCAGACAGGAGCAGATTACGACAATTAATCGAGATCTGGAGAAAGTTCGAACTTGGAGCGACATGAATTTGGTCCAGTTCAATGCAGCAAAAACCCAAGCAGCCACGTTTACCAAGAAAGCCAATACGGCGGGTCTTGACATCATTATGGGAGGATCGACCATTCCTTCATCCTCGTCAATTAGACTACTGGGTGTCTCGGTCAACAGCAAACTCCAGCATGTCCTGACATGACTACGTTACTAGCATGGCAAAATCAGCCTAGCAGAAGATTGGTGCGCTATTTGGCAAGAAAAAACTGTATACACCGCAGGAGCTGCTCTTGCTCTACAAGGCGCTGCTTAGAATATTACTCACAGAGCTGGGGTGCCGCACCTAACACACCCTAAAGCTGCTCGATTCCATTTAGAAGAGAGCTGTGCATATTGTCAGTGACCAGGAGTTACCCGGGATCTGGATAGTCTGGAACACCGCAGACATGTGGCCATGATATTTTCACGGCAGATGTTTGCAGTATTTGGCCCGCATCATGCCGCTCCCAGCAACGCCGGTCAGACAGTCACGACAGACGTCAAGAGAACACCCGTTTGTCGTACAACTGAAAACTCCTAGAACGTCGCTTTACACGGACTCCATTGTCTGGCGCATTGTATCACTGTGGAACTCACTCCCAGGACATCTGTTTTCCCCTAATTAAAACCTACAACTATTCCAGAATTGTGTAAATCAACATCTTCGCACACACACCGCTCGTCGAGTGCCATAGGATCTCCGAGTGCCATAGGATCTCATTTTAGTGTGTGTGCCACTGCCATAAAAAAAACTAAAGAGAAATCGTAAATCATAAAACTACAAAAGGCGTTCAATTTTTATCAATCAATACTAACTAAAGCTAACCGGAATTAACCCGAACCACAAATTCTAAAATAAAAATTTTCATAGAATCAAAAAAAAAAACGAGATAAAACTAAGGCAAACTAACACACATATTAAATCTGAAATAATTTTGTTTAAGAAAAAAATCTCGCAAAAAAGGCCAAAAGTCCAAATTCATTAAATTGGAAAATGCGCCTTAATTTTACCAATACAGGCTAATCAATAATTAAATAAAAATTGACTACATAGCATATCTGAACCAACTCAACCTAACATATTTTCTTTCATAAAATCTCTGCAAATATCATAACACAAAATATTTTTTAAAAGGAATCATTAAAAATTTATTATTAGGAAATAAGATTAGGAAGCAAATTTAACCGAAACTGACCAAAACTTATCGCAATAAAATCTCAGAAAAATAACAGAAAATATTATTTCTATGAAAATAATTTGTTGTTAAATAAACTTATTGGAAATATTTTGTTTCGGAAAATATTATAATCTTATAAAAATTCCTAGAAAATTACTGATTTCTAGATTCATAAGTTATTTGGTTTTATAAAATGCTTTTGAAACCAAAATTCAAGGGAAATCTGAAATCATAAAAATAAGAAATGCGTATCGATCCAGCTAACTGAAACCAAACCAAACCACAAATTGTAATAGAAAAAATGTCACAAAATCAGAAAAAAAAACGAGAGAAAACTAAGGAAAACTAACAAATACATTATATCTGAAAAAAATTGAGAACGGATTATTTTGTTTAAGAGAAAATGCATTTTTAAAATATCGCAAGAAAGGCGAAAAATCTAAATTCATTAAATTAAGTGCGCCTTATTCAATCAATAGTTAAATAAAAATTGATTACAAAACGACTCTAAACCAACTTAACCTAACATATTTCTTTTAATAAAATCTGAAAAAATATCGTAACAATTTAATTTAAAAGGGATCATATTAAAAATTTTATTTTGAAAAATAAGATTAGGAAGCAAATTTAACAGAGACTGACCAAAATTTCACGTAATAAAATATATCTAAATTTATTTGCAAATGTTTTGGTTCGGAAAATGTTATAATCATTTAAAAAATTCCTAGAGAACCACTGATTTCAAATTTCATAAGATTCTCAATTTCAAGATTGCAATTTTCGAACATGCTGGTATTTCGGGATTTTGGGGACCAATATAATAGCTTCAAGTGGAAAAAAGGCGACGTATCTATGATTACTAATAACGAACCTTTAAACTTGTTTATGCAGAGCCATCAAGGCGAATTTTACTAGGAAATTCAGTGGAGGCATGAAGTTTTAGGTTTTGTTTCATTTAAGAAAAAATCTTGATCCGGATAGTGCCGACCGTCGCAACATTATTTTTAACGCTAATAACTTCGTTGGATAGATTGTTGAAAAACTTAATGGAACTTGATGCAGGTATTTGGCAAAAAAAAATCCGCAATAGAGTTACAAAAAAAAACGGTTTGTGCTTAAGTCCACGCGACCGAAGCACAGATTAAGAATCTGTGACAGATGTTCAAGAAAGTAATATTAAAAACTGAAAAAAATAAAATAATTTTTTTTTTGAGGAATTGGACATCGATGCCAGTACCTCTCGCATGTTAAGCAAGAGTTCTACTATTTGAGCTTAGCCGCCGATGGAAATACGTGAGTCAAATCTGAATATGGGATATATACCGCCCTAACAATTTTGTTGTAAGAGTTAAATATTATGTTTACAATATAGCAGATTATTTGATTTATTATACTACAGGATCTTACAAGATGTACAGGGCAATCCAAATAAGACTCTAAATGTCTTATATCTTTCATTACTGATTATTCCTCCCGCTTGGCGAAAGGCGACTCGAACCAATTTTACCAGAATGAGCGCTAAATAGCCGAGCGTAAAGAGCTTTGCGTAGACACCTCATTAATATTCACTACATAGGAAAAAATGGGCTAAACGCGCCAAAAGAAAGTTTCACATCAAAACTTATGCCTATGACTTATTGCTAGTTAAATAGTTTTTTGGTTTGCATTTAAATAAATCTAAATGCCAACACAATACACAACAACAATAAATAAAGAATGATGAAAGAGCACAACACTCATCAGCGGTCTTGCAGAGGAAGTTTCATATTTCGTTTTGGAAATCTTTTTTATGTCGTTGCTGTTTCCTAACCGATATCAGAATTGAAATTACGTCTCATCGCGAAAGGAAATTAGTCACCCCCCCCCCAATGACCGCTGCTCGTTCTCAAAGGGAGCAGATTGCTACCATCAATGAGGATATGAACGCCATCGTGGAATGAAATGAGGAAAACAATATCCAGTTTAACGCAGGAAAAACTCTAACAGCTATCTTCTCAAAAGAAAAACAAACACCGCAGGACCTGACATATCAATGACAGGACAAACACTGATTTTGGCCTCATTCATAAACTTGCTATGCTTCACCATAGAAAAC
Organism: Pissodes strobi; assembly: GCA_016904865.1. NCBI lineage: Eukaryota > Metazoa > Arthropoda > Insecta > Coleoptera > Curculionidae > Pissodes > Pissodes strobi. The sequence continues at coordinate 1,693 of JAEQML010083490.1, read as the reverse complement.
AACACGTCCTGGCGTAGTCACGTGACCAAAATCGTCAAGGCAGCAGCACATAAGCTAGAAGCACTCTATACCTCATCAGCTCCTACTGCTCTATAAAGCCCAGCATATAAGACAATCACTGCAATATTGTTTCCATGTGAGGAGGTCAGCACCCAAACACTTGCTCAAGATTTAGATTCCATACAGAGGAGAGCAGTCCGTTTTGTGGATGACCGAGAGTTGACCAAGGACCTTGATAGCCTCGAACATCGAAGAAAAATGGCGGACATATCTCTTTACTATCGTTCCTACTATGGAAGGTGCTCGAACGAGCTGGCATTTATAATTCCGCCCAGAGTTGTGCCAAAGAGAAACACCCGTCAAACGCAAGCTGCTCATCAACATACAATTCAGCTGCAAACACCTAGGTCGACGCTGCTGCCGCACTTCCTCGCTCTGGATTGGACTTCCGAGTAACGTTTTTCCCGAAAACTACAACTTACAATGCTTCAAGTCCAACGTCCACCGTCTTCTCCGCACACGCACCGCTCGTTTAGTGGTATAGGATTTTCCTTTTGTGTGTGTGCCGAACATAAAAAAAATATATTTTGCTGCTGGTCCATTCGAGAGATAACTTTGACCAAATAAATTTAAATAAAATAAAATATTCTCCATATTTTGAAGAATAAATGTAAATCTGATTTGGTTACCCCGCCCTATACCTATGTACTGTTGCTAACGATTATTCCCTAACAATTAAATTGCGTTTTTAATTGCCAATTAAAAATAACTTGGAAATTTTATTAAAGTTTATCGGCACTTATAGCTGTAGTTTCATGGTCCCTTCTAATTGGGTTTTGAATTTTATTGCCGCTGAATAAATGAACTCGACAATGTTTCTGTTTGTATCGTGGATTAGGAAATAATCGAGTGGAAAATTGTTACATGTAGTTCAAATTTATTGAGCTACACAGTCGTAATTTCAGTTTTAGCGCTGCTTGGATGGGTAATAAATTTTGTTGAAAAATTTAAATTATTTTATTTTCGTATTAGGTTACGTGAGTGAAAGCATTATTTTTGCGAATAAATAAATAGTGTTTTCGACGAAATGGCGCTAAATGTTCTAAAATTATCAAAAACAATTCCAAAATACGATTTTTGATGTAGAATGTCTGATGATCGGTGGACATAAAGAACAACAGAGTGAAGTCCCACATATAGAGAATGGCGATCAGAACTTCTTAACACACACTCTCGACGAACTTCACCTTTACACTTTAAGTGTGCAATGAATTAATCGTTCTATAAAAGAGAAGAATCGTATTATTCAATCATAGCCCTGAGAAATATCGGTAGAATTTCCGGCCATATTATTAACCGTTCTCAGATTAGAATCTACAGAGTATAATTTTTTCTTAGTATAGTAATGTAATGAAACAACGACTCAAAAATTATTAGCTTACGCTTAACGAACATTTGCAACATAAACAGACAATATATAATTATTTAGCTTGAAATATCTTGAGGTTTTGGTGAGAATACATCCGTTTAATATATTGTGGCATTAACTTTGCCGAAATTTGTCGCTTTTGGCTTGCGGTGTGGCTGCGATTCCTATACAGTTGGCCTAACTTTAGCGCACATTCTGTTTAGCGGTAATAGTTTCAAACAAGGTAAGAGTTTTGATGTGTATTAACTCTAGCAAGAACCATGG
>JAEQML010083489.1:0-10453 GCA_016904865.1 Pissodes strobi | reverse complement strand
TAAAGTAAATAAGTAAATGAGTGATAGGAAAGTTACTTAGAGTTCTATGTTTTACGCTAGTCTCATATAGTCTGATTATTTAAAATACAAATCTTATTAATTAAACCGAGAAAGGTGATACAAGTAAAATGGTCTAATATAAATACGTCTGCTGAGAAAAGGAATGATTAGTGATAAGTTTAGTGAGAGCTCAAACTATGAGTAAGCAATAGTAATTTGTATTGTATTTTCTTTTTTTTATGGTAGTGGCACACATACTAAAGGAAGATCCTATGGCGCTCGACGAGCGGTGTGCGTGCGAAGATGTTGATTCACACGGTTCTTGAATAGTTGCAGGTTGTAATTAGGGGGAAACAGATGTCCTGGGAGTGAGTTCCACAGTGATGCAGTGCGCCAGACAAAGGAGTTCTTGTAAAGCGATGTTCTAGGTGTTTCCAGTTGTTCGACGAACTGGTGCGCTCTTGCCGTCTGTCGTGACTGTCTGACAGGCGTTGACAGGGGCGGGATGAGGCGGGTCAAATCCTGGGAACATCTGCCGTGAAAATATCTGTAGAACAGGGACATCTCGGCCACATGTCTGCGATGTTCCAGGTTCCGGGTCGCCGACAAGACGTACAGCTCTCCTTCGAATGGAATCCAGCAGCTTTTGGCTGTGCTTTGGTCCGGCACCCCAGATGTGTGAGCAATATTTTAAGCTCGGTCTTATTTGCGCTTTGTAGAGCAACTGCTGCGGTGTATAGAGTTTTTTGTTGCGAAATACCGCACCAAGCTTCTGGGAGGCTGATTTTGCGATGTTAACAACGTGGTCATGCCAGGACATATTGCTGTTGACCGAGACACCTAACAGTCCGATTGACGAGGATGAAGGAATGGATCCTGCCATAATGATGGCAGGGCCCGCCGTATTGACCTTCTTGGTAAACGTGGCTGCTTGGGTCTTTGCTGCACTGAACTGGATCAAATTTCTGTCGCCCCTAGCTTGAACTTTCTCCAGGTCTTGATTAATTGCTGTAATCTGCTCCTATCTGCGGTGATAAACTGCAAAACTGTAAACAGGATTATTCGTTTCAGTCAGCAGGTCATTAATATAGATGAGAAACAGAGTTGGTGAAAGTATTGCGCCCTGAGGCACGCCCGCGTTAATGGTGAATGTATCTGAGACGTGTCCATCAACTGCAACGCGCGGAGATCGGTTCTTAAAGAAACTGGGAAGCCAGCTGTAGGCTGTAGAGAGAGGCTGGCAGTCCGAAGGACGGCAGTTTGTTGAGCAGTCCTTCATGCCAAACTGGTGAATGCCTTCGAAATATCCAACGCAATCGCTCGAGCCTCTCCGTATTTCTCAATTGCTCTACTCCATATATGAGTGACATAGGCCAATATATCTCCGTCGATCTCTCTTTGCGAAAGCCGTATTGTTTATCGCTGATTATTCTGTTGTTCTTGAGGTACTTCAGTAGTTGCTGATTGACTACACGTTCCATGACTTTGGAGATTATTGGAAGCAAGGCAGTTGGGCGATAGTTTGAGGGCGTGGTTTTCTTGCCTTTTTTTGGAACAGGTTGCACTCGAGCGACTTTCTAAGAAGATGGGTAAATCCCTTTTGCGCAGGACAGGGGAAAAAGCCTGGAAAAAACGGGTGTTAGTTCGTTGGCGCAGTTATTTAACGATGGCAGGTATTCCGTCCGGTCCTGATGCCTTAGACGATTATTTCTGAATTGGGGTGATCGACCTCTGTATTGAGTCAAAAGTGGTAGCTAGTGTTGTAAAAAAGCTTTGGTAGGCTCTATCGCTCGGAGGGCGATGGAGACAACATATAAACTTGGTTACTCCCTTGGCAGTGAACTTGAACCACATGACGTCAAGGTTGTTCGGTTCGAGTGTTACCTCGCAGTGACATATATGAAAGGTCGCTTCGGACAAAAAGGCATATTCCGAACTTATGTCTAAATCGGGTGTGTAAGTCGTAACCAGGATAGGGGTAGTTTACTGTTGTTGTAGAACATACTTGTGTTTCTGTACCGGCTAAGTCTATTTACTTGTAAATGTTGGTGTATCGAATTTATGTTTGTATTTAGGCCTCTTATGTTGCAGAAATCTATTCTAAATTGGTTCGGTGTCTTTGCTGTCTGTGAAATGCGGAATGAAGTGCTCCCAGGGCCATCCAGCGCCTGGAGATCCGAATGGCCGGGGAGTTTACTTTCGGAATATTTTGATCCTGGAGGCACCATCATGTCCATATATTCCTACTGTGGAACCCGGGACCACCAGCGCGGAAGCGGAACGTGATTCGGAAAAACCACTTAGCGCTTCCCAGTTTTGGTGGGTGGTCTTTCACCGGACGATACGAGTAGGCGTATGCATCTACCACCTAGGGCCCGCGCGGCCGCTTCCACTGGAAGCATCGGCCTCAGACTCATTCGTTTGGTGGTCCGTAGCCTGACAGGGGTAAGAATGGGGTTTGTTGGGCCACTCCCCAGTGATCAGCTCCAGAGTTACAATTACAATGTTGACGTGTGTAAACATTCATCTTGTTTTGGCACGAGACAGATTCCCTACCCTTTAATTCTCGTAATGTTCTAACCATGCTTTCTTTTCTAGGATAGCGTGAAGTTCTTGTGACTATCTTAATCTGTGACTACTACGTTTTGTTTGAATACTTTCAGACAGGAAAATTTCGCGATTTTACTACTATCCTTAACGGTTGATTCTAACATTTCAATGAAAACTTAATTTCTTACTCGTGGTAATCATCCTTTTTTACGGAAGGGCTGAGGGTTTACCTCACACTACTACTCTCCGTATTTCGCCTAACTTCATACAGTAGCGGATTCATACTGGTACCTAGTCCTTAGGAAGATCTGCCGTATTTATTTCAAAGAATTAATAGTTTTACATTGTACAGTAACATTTTTATTATTGTTGATATAGAGTATGACAGAAAAAGTCCATAAACATAGGAAGGAAATTTCTTACTAATAATTTCATAGAAAATTTTCTCTGAAAGTTCTTACTTGTTTTCGAACTAGTAGTAGTAGTAGTAAGGGTGGGGGGGCCGAAGCCCGGTAAGTAGGCCTATAAGTCCCTTTTCACCATCCCCGATCCGCCCTCCCCTACCTGGCTACTTCCAACACCCAGCCCGCACTGAAACGGCCCGTCACCTTGATAAAGGTGAGGACGACCTCCCAGTCCAGATCCTTTAGATCTTCCCGAGCAAGTGTTGGTGCTCCCAGTATCTCCCTCCTTAGGCGACTCCACCTATCACAAATTCCTATATATTGGTATGAGGACTCCTCCCCTGTCCTGCAGTTCAGGCAGAGTGGGCTGTCCCTCACGCCGATAAGGTGCAGATGTCTGTTTAGGCTTCCATGCCCAGACGCGCTGAGTCCGAGAGAGACTCCATCTCTCCACAGAATTTCCTCCAGCTGTCTCTTTTGCTGCGTCGGACCTCGATTTTAAATTTCCTTCTGGCTTCCAGATACACATCCCAGAGCTCCTGCCGCCCTTCCCTGAAAGCGTGGCGGTGTGATCTTCTCACGTCTTTTTTAAGACGGTCCAGATTATCACTCCACCAAGGCAGCCTCTTGGCGCTCGCTTTCTTAAGTGGGCACGCTTGTTCATAGGAGTCGATGATTATACTGTTTAGCTTTACCACCTCAATTTCTAGTTCTTGTTTTGATGAAATAGCTTGCCCTAAAGTTCCCATGGACATTACCAGACTTTCCCTAAATTTGTTCCAGTCTGTTGCCCTCGGAATTCTTTTCAGTGGCTTCTCCATCTTATCCGATTTAATTTCGTATCGGATCATTCTATGATCGGACATAGTTATGTCCCTACTTACCCTCCAATTGACTACCTTTTCCGCAAATGCTCGAGTTACTACTGTAATATCGATAACCTCCTGACGAAGCCGATTCACAAAAGTTGATTCCGCATTTACGTTAGCTACTTCAAGGTTTTCCGATACGAAATACTCTAATAGAGCCGTACCTCTCGCCTTAGTGTTAGTGCTCCCCCAAACGATATTATGCGCGTTTGCATCACACCCCATTAGTGGAAAACCTTTGTCTTTACTGTATTCTATTACCCTTATTAATTCTTCCGTTGGGGGAAGTTGCGCGTTATCATACGGAAGATATAAACTACTAATTAATAACTTATGTTTTGTGCCACTCACCATGTATTCCAGCAGGATCACCGTAATGTCTCTGGAGCTTAGTTGTGGTAACAGAGTTCCCTGCAGCTCCCTGGACATCACGATACATGTCCTCGGCCTCTCTACTCCTTCACACCCGGCCAAGATGGTAAAGCCGGGGTCCCAAGTCCCCTTATGTTTTCCCTAAAAAAGTAAGGTTCATGTATTAGTACAATCTCTCCAGATTTTCCAGCCATGATGCTTGCCAATTCAGCACTAGCATCTCGGCTATGCTGGAGATTTATTTAACTTACCCTTAATTGCGCCCTGGGGGACACCATGGATAGGGGTAGCCACCTTACTTGGCTATTGCCTGCTTCCTGATGGTTTGGAAGTCTCGGCTGAAGTGCCCCGCCCGGTAGGTGCTCTCCGAATGGTTACCCTGTAAACTCGCACAGCGACCAATTCGAAGAACACAATCCACCCGGCCAGCTCTAGTCCAGCCACGACCTCCCTGCTCACCAGGAAGTGAAGGCGCCAACCGCTTGGTTGTCCTTCGTTCTTCAGATGCTGCCACTCCGGAACACTCAAGGTGGTGTTCTGGATGGCTAGCATCTCGGTGACGTACTCTATTTTCGGCTGCTCTAGAGTCTTCAAGGTGAAGACAATCTCCACCGGCCATGGGGCGTCCGCCGATTTCACGGCTGTGAAGGACACTTCTCCCTCGGTCAGTGGCTGACAGGTGTTGAGCAGCCAATCCCTGGATTCCTCATCCTCCGTGGTGACCAAAAATCACCCCGCCTCAGTAAGGCCGGAATTTCGGGAGTGGAGCTCTGCCTTGGTACGCCTCATTTCTTTAATGAGGTGCATCCTCAAGCGGTCCGCCTCTTCTTTGGTCTTCCCACCTTGTCTGTTAGACCTGAAAACAACCTGGTTGGTCCTCGAGGCCGCCGAACTGTAGGAGCCAGAACTGGGCGGGTCGGTTGGCCTTCCACTTGAACGTCCTGACTGGATGCCTTTCCTCAAAAGAGGCGACACTTCCTTCCGGCCGCTCTTATGGGAAGTAGACCCGCCCTGTTTTGGCTTCTTGTGTTGGCGTTCTGGAGGGGTATCTTTAGAGATCTGCCTTTTTCTCGACGTGCTGTCGCCAGGAGTGCTCTTCCCTGGATGTTTTGGGTAATCATCCTGGGTGGAGGAACCGCCGACTGCAGCTGGAGCTGTAGGCAGAACAACGGGCTTCAGCTTCGCTGCCGCTCGCCTGGCGTCGCGTGCTTTTGGCCCTCTACTCCTTACCTGCTGGAAGCTCTGATGCTGCCCACGGGGCCGGGCTTGGGTATTACCCTCAGAGCGTGGAGAGGCATTGATGGTGGCGGTGGGTGAGCCTGGTTGAACCGACGGTCCAGCCTGGTTTGTCCTTCTTTCCTCCTTCAAGCGGTCTCTCAGTTCTTTTCTCCTTCTCGTGCGATTACGATTTCTGGCCTGCTTGCGTGCTTCTTTCTGCCGCTACATCTCCTCTTCAGCTGCATCCGGTCCCGCCTGGTCGAAACTAGGTTCCGGCCCGGCCTACACGCATCGGATTCAGAGGTGCTGGCTGGTGACATTAACAGCTCCTCTTCCTGGATGGAACTCATTTCCATCCCGGGTTCAGGGGTGCTAGGGGTAGGAATCCCTGTGGTGGTTGGCTCTTTCCGTTTTTTCCATTTGACTCATTCTGAAATTTAAAAGGGTTAGCGGATTAGTGTTTCCTGTATTTGCACCTGAGTGCGTGTAAGGGGTGTATTTGCGAAAAAATAAGGTGATGGTATTGAAGGACTAGAGAGAAGCTACTTCACAGACAAGCCGGGCTACGAGTCAGCATGGTCAGGATAGGTCCTTGCAGGATGGTCTGGCAGCCGCGATTATATCCCCCCGACTGAAGCAGCAGGGTCCTACCTCAGGCGCTACCTGGCACTACTGCAACGATCCAGATTTTACGCCGGATGATAGGACAGCCCACTACGCTAGCTAGGCAAGGGTAGGTCCCTGTACTGCCCGACGGCCTAAGGAAGTGCCTATAAACCTTAGTTGTTATGTCGCTACCTCTCCAGATTGCTCCATTCGGGTCCCGGCCTCACCTTCTCGTCGCCGTTACCGGTCAGCAAACCAAACCCTCTCTAGTCCTTGCGTGTGCCCCCTCCTCCTTGACTAGGCTTGGGACCGCTGAGACTCCTGCAGTCTCAAAGGAGCGCTTGACTAGGCGGAGTTTGTTTTCGAACTAACTAAAAATGTAATTTTTAAAAATAAGTTATTAAAGTTGCAATAAAACGAAAAATCTGGAATAGCCAATCAACATGCATTCAATTTAAACCAACATTGGACCTAGGCTTGCAAAATTAGAATTATTACTGAAATGAAATGGTTTATTATCCAAAGATCACAAAAAATATGATTAGTTACATGGAATATAGGATTCGTCAAATAAACAGAAATAAAACATAATATTTCACAACCCTAAAAATTCATCTACTCTGTAAAAAGCCCTGGTCTGAAAATATGATTTTAATTTATTTTTAAAAAGCTTAACACATTCACTACTGATGACGGTTTTTACCCAAAAGGGCCAGAAAACCCAACAAAATCCATAATTTTAATGCAAAAAACGACCTAAAAGAATTGGAAAAGTTATTGTATGAGTCGGAGGATGAATATTTAGAAAATGAACCAGAGGTTTGTTCAAGTTCGGATGAGGAGTGCATAACAGAAAGTGACCTTTCGCACCATGGTAAAGGTCTCAAAGTAGGGAGGGTTGCAAGTATCACTCTAACAGTGATTAAAGCGATGACAACTTACCAGATACTTTATTGCCTAACCAGCCATTAGTTATAACTGAGGCATCGGCTAAGACCTACCTACCTAGGATTTCTATTTTTTACAGGTTAGGCCGATGGATTTTTTCAACATGTTGGTAGACTAAAACGGAGTTTTATCCACAATACCGAAACAGAATTATTGCACTTGACGCGCGTTTCGCTAACCATGTTAGCATCATCAGGAGATGATTAAAACTAAATTTAAAACTCTACCTAACTCGCTTTTATACTAAATATTTGCTTAATCAAGCGGAACCAAAGGGACCAATCCTGGAATCACACCAGCCGCGCTCGATCAACCAATACAATGGACTATACGGAATAGGCCCTCTATCTCTATTTAAGCTATTCTTACATTTAATAATTTCCATACTTTCATATGCGTCTAATAATCTCCTATCAGTTATATTATGAATTAATTTTAAATTTTTAATTGTTATTCTATGATTATTATCAAAAGCATACTCGGCAACACTTGATTTTTCTGTTCTACCATACTTTGAATGAGCCATGTGCTCCTTGAATCTCGTGTGTATAGATCTTCTAGTTTGCCCAACATACTTTTGGTTACAATCCATGCATCCAATTTCATATATTCCACTTCTTTCTAATATTTCAATTTTGTCCTTTGGACCCCCTAATAATTTCTTAATGTTGAACTGAGCTTGGTATACTACTTTTAAACCTACTTCCTTAAAGACTTTTTGAAGTCCTCTAGTATACTGAGGATTATATGGTATCGAGACATATTTTGTATTGTCATACTGATTGACGAAAGAAGTGGAATCACGAATGGTCTTTCTAAACAAATGCCTATTAATTAGTCTATTTATTAAGTTAGTATTGAAACCATTAACTTTCGCTATATTCCTAATTGTCTTCTTTTCATTATTAAATCTTTCTCTGCTGAGAGGAAAGTTAACCATACGGTGTACCAAAAAATGAAAGCTGTCCATTTTGTGTTGGTCGCAGTGGAAGGAGTCATTAGGAATATATCGGTTAGTAGCAGTACTTTTTCTATAAATATCAAAGTCTAGTGTGTTATTATCGTTCCTAATTACTAAAGTATCCAAAAATGGAAGTTTGTCATTGTTCTCGACTTCATAAGTAAATTTAATGGTGGGGAAACGGTTGTTTAGGTTGGTTACAAAATCTTCGATATTAGGGGTTTTTGTGTCAAAAATCGTGAAAATGTCATCCACATACCTGTACCATACATTTGGAAAATATTCGAACTCTTGACTAATTTCATGTTCAAATTTACTTATGAAAAGGTTAGCTAAGAACGGCGATAAACAGTTGCCCATTGCCGTGCCTTCAAGTTGTTGGCCCAAATAAACCCACACCAGATGCAAAAGAACGGCAGCCAACTTTAACCTTCACGTGGCGGTTATACGCGGCCTGCACCAAATAATCTGGGTATGATTATAGAATTGTTCTTCAAAATTAAAATAGTTGGTCTGCACCAATTAAATGAAAACGTCTTTTGCTGGTGGACTGGTTCAGGAAAAATTAAAATTTGCAATAGCCAATCACTTTCTTTTTTTCCCAACAGGCGGTCATGGAAATCTTGTGTTATTATGACTGCACTGACTTTTTTACAGAAATTCCCCTATAACATTTTAATGTATGGCGATTTAAGGTTATTTTAACATTGAAAATGTTTCTTTTATCCTAATATGAGGCCTCAAATTGTGAAAAAGGGCATGCTGCATTTGCCACATGACGTCATAGGCATGACAGATCGTGTTAGTTTATTTATTTAAACTTAAATTTGATCATAAGGTATCGAAATCGGTTCATATGAGGTTTGTTCCAACTGACCATGAAAACCGTACATGGGACGATAATTTCCAGTAGCACAATTCATTTGTCAACATGACAGGTTGTTTATCGCCTTCAAAAGTGATATTGACAACTAGAAATGACGGTCCCTCGTACGGTTTTCTAGTCAGTTGGAACAAGCCTATGACTAAAATAAATTTGTACTAACTGAAAATAACCGAAAGTTGATTGAACGACTAACCAAAACTAGCCAAAAGTATCCAAAACACCAAAACGGGCTAAAACGTATCTGAACAGGTTACAAACATTAAAATAAGTAAAAAGTAATCAAAACGAGCCAAAATTTAAGGACTATCCAAAACTAACCAAAAACATTAAATTGGATTATAACAAATCGGAAGCGATTTAAACGACTAAAATAAATTGGAACTAGCTAAAAGTAACCGAGAGTTGATTGAATAACTAACCAAAACTAACCAAAAGCAAATAAAACCACCAAAACGGACTAAAGTGTATCGGAACAGATTCAAAATATTAAAGTAAGTTAAAACTAACCCAAATTAACCGAATATTGGCACCTAACCTAAACTAACCAAAACATTAAAATTGGTTATAACGTATCGGAACTGGTTCAAATGACTAAAATAAATTAAAACTAACTGAAATGAACCGAAAATTGATTGAAATATTAACCAAAGCTAACCAAAAGTATCCAAAAGCACCAAAAAGGGCTAAAACGTATAGACACAGATTAAAAATATTAAAGTAAGTTAAAATTAACCGAAGTTTGGCGATTAACTTAAATTGACCAAAAACATTTAAACTAGTTATAACGTATCGGAACCGGTGCAAATGACTAAAATAAATTGGAACTAATTGAAAGTAACCGAAAGTGGATTGAATGACTAACCAAAACTAACCAAAAACAGTATAATTTGTAATAACGTATAGGAGCCGGTTCAAATGACTAAATTAATTTAAAACTAACTGAAATTAACCGAAAGTTGGTTGATGGACTAACCAAAACTAACCAAAAGTAACCAAAAGCACCAAAAAAGGCTAAAACATATCAAAACAGATTTAAAACATTAAAGTAAGTTAAAGTTAACTTAAATTAGCCGAATATTGGTGATTAACTAAAATTATCCAAAAACATTCAAATTGGTTATAACGTATCGGAACCTGGTTTTGGTTACGTGTGATTACTTTTAGTTGGTCATTCAATCAGCTTTCGATTGGTTTTAGTTACTTATAATTTATTTTGGTCATTTGAAGCGATGCCGATCGTTATAACCAATTTTAATGTTTTTGATCGTTTCAACTTACCTTAATATTTTGAATCTGTTCTAATGTGTTTTTGCCCTTTTTTAGTGTTTTTCGTTACTTTTGGTTAGTTTTGGTAAGTCATTCAATAAACTTTCAACGAATTTCAGTTAGTTTTAAATTATTTTAGTCATTTGAACCAGTTCCGATACGTTATACCCAATTTTAGTGTTTTTGGTTAGTCACCAAAATTCGGTTAATTTGTATTAGTTTTAACTTACTTCCATATTTTTAATCTATTTCGATACGTTTTAGCCGGTTTTGGTGCTTTTATTTACTTTTGGTTAATCATTTAATCAATATTCGGTTACTTTCAGCCAGTTCCAATTTATTTTAGTCAATTGAACAGGTTCCGATATGTTAT
>JAEQML010083486.1:0-10454 GCA_016904865.1 Pissodes strobi | reverse complement strand
GGCCCTCCCAAAATGGGAGGTTCCAGTACCGGCTATTTCCTTCTACTATTTTCTTAAGCATCTGACGAAAGAAAATTGGTCTTTCGTTATAAATCAACCATCACTCTTGGCAACTGCACATCTTTTTAATATACGTATATTTTTAAACGCTCAGTAATGTATTAAGGAATAAAAAACGTGCATCTAATCTTGCTATGTATTATCAACATCCTCTGAGATATATGAAAACATTAACCGCATTAATTGTCATTAATACCGTTTATGTTATATTGTTTTTAATTTAAAATAAACGGCTGAAAAATTGTAATTTAATGGTTATGCTGGAGAATAATTATCATTTTCTAATTTAGGGATTCAACATGCTGTGGGTGGTTTAGCTTCGAAACCAGAAAGAGATTTATTGATGCAAGACTTTATGACGGTGGAGACCACAAATTTTCCCAGCGAAGGCTCTAATCACACTCCAGCTCACCACTATTCGGATTTTAAATATAAAAACTACGCTCCTATAGCTTTTAGGTACTTCAGGGATTTGTTTGGTATCCAGCCTGATGACTTTCTGGTGAGTATTCATTTATTGTATTTTTTTGCATATTATCTCGGCAAACGGTGTCATATATAGTTGGTATAGATAAAAAGATAGGTTTCTACAAATGTACAACCAAAAAAAAGATATTAATTTGGGGAACCGGCTTAACCGTTAAGCGAGAACCCACAGCAGAGATGACGGTTCTGCCGCGGCGAGCTTCGTTATTCTGCGTCATCAAAGGACAGGCATGCGTTGGCCAATGAGGAATTGCTTGACATTTAAAAGGCTCGATTCACCTTAATGACTGCTAACTATTCGCCAGTTTAAAGATAAAGTGCTTAACAATATATTTTATTGAACAATATCAGGATTAAAATAACTTATCAAATCAATCAAAGAACTCCTTATTAATATTTTTAACTTTTATAATCAGTTACCTCTTGGTTTATATGGATATCAAAAAATTAAGTTTATTTATACAAAGTAACAGGATTAGCGGCAACATTTTTGTCTGGTTTGAGTACCATACAAAAATGTTTCTCTTAGGTACTCTGAGTGCTCTCACATCAAGTGTATTTTTCACATAAATTAACAAATTGTTGTAATTTGTAGATGTCTATGTGTGATTCACCATTACGAGAACTTTCCAATCCAGGTGCTAGTGGATCTATATTTTATTTGACTAATGACGATGAATTTATCATTAAAACTGTTCAACATAAAGAGGGTGAATTTCTTCAAAAATTGCTACCAGGTATAATTATATCCTATTTTCAATCTATAACTATTTTTATTTATAGATATGTTTTTATATATCAAATATTTACATGTATCGGCTTCTTGGAGCGAGAAATATTATTGAAATTGGAAATAGTAGGTAGTCTTTATACTCTATAGGACGAATCAGATATACCTACTGTCTGTGAAAGCCAAAAAGTTTCAAAGACACATTGTCAAGGATACATCCTTTGTAATTGGTCGGTTGTAAGCGGTGTCAGGCGTTTTATGCCCATTTTGTTGCATTGCAAAATCATGGCTTATCAAATATTCTTGTCTTGCTATGAAAGCCTTGCACTTTTAGACAGGTCTAAAAATTCCCTTCAAAGTTTTTCTACGGAAGGACGGTTGTAGATCTGCATATTCTGCAGCTTCTGTCATTTGCATTATCTGAGTATGCATTACGTGTAGCACTGCAGTTTCTAGCTTTTACCAATTATTTTATTCTTGCAGGTATTGTCTACCAATGGTTTAGGTATTGGTAAGAACATCTGTTTTGTCGCTTTCTTCACTTGTTGAGCAGTTGAGCAGCTCCAGCTCTAACTAGTTACTTTTTTAACCAGCTATTTACTTGACTGGCTAGAGACAAAATCCTGTTTTTCCTGGTTGATACCTGTTTTACGACACATATCATTCTACTTTGTACAACGTGAGGAGGTGATTAACATAGTAAAATGCATTGATGATATTGTGCCTTTTCAAGACACCGCACTACGCACAACCTCACTTTCCGCCATGACCGAGAGCATCTCTTTCTAAACCCAAATTGATGTTCGTTTAATAAGTTATTCATCTCAAAAAAGCTACTAAATCTAGGTGCCAATATCATTTCAAAAATCTTCCAAAAATATGGACTTATTGAGAGAGGGATGGGGATTGTGGGAATTATCAGTATCACTCTGAGCAAAGGCACTATCTTGGAAAATGTAAAGCATTCGAGGGAAACACCAGCCTGAATGTACGTATTGAGCATCTCTAACGAAGGTTGACTCATATCAACCATGGATTTTTTGAAAACATTATCTTTAAAACAGTTGAGTTAATGTATTATATCCCACGTACGTCCTGTTTGAAATATTTTGCAAATATTTAAAAATATACCCTTTATAAAAAGGCAGTTTTTCGTAATATTGGTAAGACATTATTAGATAAGTTATATAAAATTCTTTAATTTTACCTTCAAGTTTTCTAATGCTTTTCGCAAATTGCTCCAAAGAAGATCTATTATATTGAATTAACACAATTCACACTGCTTAGTAAAACGTTTGCTTTATCAAAATATGAATTCTTAGATCTGTTTTGTTTTTAGGATATTACATGAATCTAAATCAAAATCCTAGGACCTTGCTACCAAAGTTTTTTGGGTTATATTGTTATCAGTGTAATAGTAAAAACGTAAGACTTGTAATTATGAACAACTTATTACCTAGCAATGTAGTAATGCATCAAAAATATGATCTTAAAGGAAGCACATACAAAAGAAAGGTAAGAAGTAATGCATTAATATATTCTAAAAGTAGTACAAACTTCTGACTTGCCCTGAGTTTTCTTATCATTAGTTCATTCCCAATAAACTTTCTCTAGTTAATTTATAGCGAATCTAACTCAACAGTAAATATAACATGAACATCAGTATATATGTAAAAGTGAAATTTATTAACATACTTTTATTGACATTCTTATAACACATCATGTGCTTAAAGATAAATGGTTATGAATGCACTGGAGTTAATTTTGCATTTTAATTGAGGTCATATATAGATTATTGAGCAACCCAAGGGAAGATGGTGCTGAATCTTCTTAACTATTGGGTGAAATTTAATATCCTTTAAAATGTCTAATAGGACAGTACCGACTAAGAGCCGTAAAGTGAGTAAGAAGTTAGATCAGAGCAGAAATATGAGAGATAATTGGATCCTGTCAATATCGATTGTATTATCAGTACTACCTTTGGAGCTGCATAAAATTACAAATTTAGGCTTTTAATTTGAACCTAATCAAGTTTCTTCAATAATTTATTGAAAATGGTTATTCACATAGTAGTAATACAGCATTATTTTTATTATATATTATTTCAGGCCTCAAAAGCTGAGAGTCAAAAAAGATCACCTACCTATAAGGACCTAGACTTTATGGAACACCATCCGGAGGGTATACTCATGGAATCAGATACATTTAACGCTTTAGTAAAAACGATACAACGAGATTGTAGGGTGCTAGAAAGTTTTAAAATTATGGACTATAGCTTGCTGTTGGCAATACACAATTTGGATCAGGCCCAAAGAGAAAAACTAGTAAGTTGAATTATATTCCCCTACTTTATCAATCATGTCAAGCCTATTTACCATATATTTTCATTGGTGTCGATGTAGATAAAGAAAGGAAATATCCCCTTTATATTACTAGTTGTGATGTTTTCTAGGAAAAGAGATCTCAAACAAATCTCCAACACATACGTCAAGATGGCGATATCGGCGGCCCTAGCAGTTTGTTGCAGGAAGAACGAGAACGAGAGAGAGAAGACAGAATAGGGGCGGCGGCAGCTTTAAATAGAAGTCGTTCGATAAATAGACAGAGGCTAGTTGCTCATTCCACCGCAATGGAAAGTATACAGGCTGAGTCGGAACCTATAGACGAGGATGATGATACCCCGTGAGTCAGTTTTACTCGATATGTATGTTTAACGTTTATTTATTTTTTCATTTGATATTTGGTCACAATGAGACATCGGGTTCGTCACAAGATAATTATATTATGATTAAAACTGCAAGAGTAATAATAATTACTATAAAACTACATTCAACAGGTAAAAATTGGTTTAAACTTGTTAAAATCGATTTTTAAATCTGCTTACACATTAAATTATTGTCCTTCTAAGGGAAAGCTGGTTCTGAATTGAACTATTTGCAGTAGAATGCAATCCATGGGCGCTCAATCTAAGGCTTGCAACATCTCTTAGCTAATAGCTATAAAGGCATTCGCACACTGACGTAAATTTGTTAGTTTTTTCTTGACGCGCAATGCAATGCACATTGAAGAATTCAAATTCTTTATTGGTGTTAGTTAGTACACATAGTGTTTGCACAAGTCAAAAATATGTTCATCAATGTTACAATGCCTCTTTTTAAAGGAATGAGATACTTAAATCTATACTACAATCCTAATCTTAACAAGAACAAGAGAAACAACTAGAGACAGAAACACCTAATCAGTCCAAAAAGTTTAACAGTCATGTAAGACTTAAGACATACAAAGAAATAAATAAATCTAAGATACTTGGTACAGTTAAAAATATACATGTATTTAGTTACTACAAATAGATGGTTTTTTTCTATATATAATGGCCTTAATAAATCTACATAATTGATTTCAAATGTTTAATCTTTACCCGGATCGTATTTTGTTATTCGACCAACCGAGTGTCGAGTTGTAATACTCATCTAAGGAGTAGAAGGCACTACTGATAAGCAGATCTTTGATTTTCCTCTTAAATAATGTGTTGCTTAGGCTAATTAGCAGTTGTGGTAGTTTATTAAAAAGTTTAACAACAATAACAGCATGGTATATCCTGGTCCATTCTGACACCTTTGCAATCTGTGATAGTTAGATCTTAAACTGTTTTTATTTCTTGTGTTATGGTTGTGGATATCAATAAAGCTGGTATACAGGTCAAGATTGTTTGTAACATAAACATGATTTGGAAAATCTGATGGTAATGTCAATATTCTGTGTTTTATGGTTTGCACTCTTCTCGGTAACTTAAGCCTGCTATCACCCTAACAGCTCACCTTTGCACAGCAAAAACATTTTGAGCACCACTGGCATGGCCCCAGACTAGCAGTGCGTAACTTAAGTGGGAGTGGAACAAAGAAAAATATGCTTGTTTTACAGCTTTCAACGAGACACACAGTGACAAGCTTCTCAAGAGAAAAACACTTATACTCAATTTTTTTGTTGTTATTTCCGTATGGGCATCCCATAGGAGTTTTTGATCAAGAGTTACCTCCAAGAATTTTACATTATCTTCCGTGGGATCAATCTTTTTGAGTGAAAATACATACTTCTGAGTCTTGGACTCGTTTAAAAAACGTTTTTTGGTTGAAAACCACAGCCCAGCCATCGACTGTGCCTCGCCCGACATGTCTATAGCTGTCTGTAAGTCTGTGTCTTGTACTTGTCCAGTTGTGTCACCAGCAAAATTGAAATATAACTCATTTACAGCAATTTTTGGCAAATCGTTAATATAAGAAAGAAACAAGATTGGGCCAATTGAGCCCTGCGGAACACCAGTGGTAACTTCTTGCTTGTTTGATATTAAGTTGTTATAATTACTATCTTGTGAAAATTTATAGTATGGTAGTTTGTCAAGTAGACATGGGAAACACAGTCGAAAGCTTTGCTCAGGTCACAAAATACATACACTGTGTGGGCTTCTCAAAACTCTCCATGATATTCTCAACAAGTCTCAAAATTCCTAGTGTTGTGTTTTTACCCTCCCTAAATCCAAACTGACCAGGACTAAGAATGATATTTTGTTCAAGGTAGTTTGAGATTTGTTTTGCTAAGCATTTTTCATATATTTTTGATAGAATAGGCAGTAAAGAAATAGGTCTGTAGGTGCTTGGGTCATTGGCATCCCCTTTTTTGTATATAGGTACAACTTTGGCACTCTTGAGACAGTCATGAAAAATGTTCTCCCTAATACACAGATTAATCAATTTTGTCATCGGTATAAGTAGTAGATTTTTTACCCCCTTTATTAATGTTATATCCAGATTGTATATATCTTTACTTGTTGTTCTTAAGCTGATCAATCACTTCCCTGACCTCGTTAAAAGACACTTCTTTAAAAAAGAAAGGCTTATTATTTAATGCTATGTTTTTTAAGTGTTCAGTAGGATTTACATTTTCACTTTTTATTTGTTTTTGTAGACCTACTGCTACATTGCTAAAGTAGTTTGGGTTAAAATCTTGTGCAGTTAAGTTAAGTGATTGATCTAATAGTCTTGAGAGCTTTTGACGATGTTCATTAATTACTTCCCACATGCATTTGATTGGGTTAGATGAGTTTTTTATTTTTGTTTCATTACATTGTATTTTTGATTCTTTAATTGCTTTTTTGTACTCTTGACGATGTTGTTTTATATATTTTTTCAGTTCAATAGTTGGATGATGTGTACAAATATCATTTAAGTAATTTAAGTAGTCCCGTTTGTCTCTAAGGGTGTTATTAAACCAGGTAATGTTATAGGTTAGGTTTTTTGTTTTATATGTTTTTTTTTAGGAAAGCAAACTCAACCAACTGCATGAGGGTTTCAAATTTTGTTTCAGCTGCTAGAAAAGATCATTTATAAAGTTAAAATCAGTTGCCGAAATTTCATTGTAGAAAGCAATTTTTCCTTCCCGTGTAATAGGCTGGCACAATTTATTTGTAAACTGGTTAGTGTCTTTTTGCATTGTGCCATTTAGTGTGACTAATTGACCCTTATCTGACTTACCAGGTTTTACTACGCTTGCATGGAAATCTTCTTCTGAGAAGTTTATAAAGACATTATCCAAACAATTCTGTTCTCTTGTTGGTTCAAAGACAGTTTGTGTTAGCCCATATGAATGAAGCATATCAGTAAGCTCCTTAGAGGTTTTTGATTTGTGCAAAATTTGACATTGAAATCTCCTTCCAATATATTTTTTAGTTGTATCCCTATGAGAGTCAAAATCCGGTCAAGAACATTTAGAAAGGTGTCAAAAGCACCCGAGGTTGACCTGTATACTGATATTATTATAATATTGTATTTACTAGATTTTTGCAGCACACACCTCAATGCACTTCTCCACGCTCAGTTGTTTAATGTCACTCTGTTCCGTAAAGTGAGTTCCCTGCTCTAATAAAATTAGTGAGCCCCCCTTAATATATACTGAACGACAAAAGGATGCTACCACAATGAGATTTCCAATTTTTAGAAAGTCTATTTCCCCTGAAGTTAGAAAATGTTCAGTAATACACATTACTTTAATGTTTTTATCACGGCTAAATGCAGCCAGCTCATCTGTGATATCCTTATCGATTGAGCATTGCAGTGAAGCACTTGAAAACTTGCTTTGCTTTTTTCTTGTATAGGTTTCAATATTTCTTCTGCACTATCTTTTAATTGGCCTGTGTTTGTAGGCTTCGTCTGGCATGCGGAAAATGGTTGATTATGACCCCCTCACCCCATATATCTGAGGTCATAATTTTTTCTGCATTATTCTCCAATACCTCTATTTTAAATGAGCTTTTATAGTTGCTACTCTTGGTTTTAATTTTTTGGCATTTGGTTTCTGTTTGTGTGGTGTTTATTATGTAGTTTTTTACATCTTCTTCTGTGACCGTGGGCGATAGGCCTGAGAGAAAGATCTAGGCTTTCCGTGGGGCCACTTGTAGGCTAAAGTTTTTGCAGTCTCCAAGTATTGGCTTTTGCCTGTTGGTGAGTCAATTTTTCCATGCCTCCTGCCAGTCGTTTTCCCTATTTTCTGTTTGCCTGTTTGGGGTTGGCTTTTACCTGTTAGTGGCACGTTTTTTTCTACGTACGACCTCCTGCCAGTCGTCTTCGCTGTTTTCTGTTTGCGTATTATTATAGTTTTGGGCATTTTGGTTTGTGTTTTGGTCGCTTTTTCCGGAACTTTCTTCAGTTTTTGCTTTTCCATTTTTGTCAACTGTCAGCTGCCATGTTGAGTTAGGTGACGTACTCATAGAATCACTCTTGGTTGGGGAGTGGGTACGTTCATCACTGACGGAACTGGTCTGCACGGCTTGTTTTTTCCCGGCCGCCATCAAGTTTCTTGGTGTTCCTTGATCCCTTGCTAACTTCAGTCCATCAGATGGAGCGGTGACGTCGTTTGTTTTGGGAGAGAAATCACGGAGCTTTCGAACCTCATTTTCCAGATTTTTGCCTCTTTCTTCTAGTTTTATGATGTTTTCCCTCATAAAACGTTTATTTTCTAGTAGCATTTCGTTCTTCTCCTCTAGAAGTTAATTATCATACCATAGAGCATAGAGTTGCTTTTCGTGGCTCCAATGCTCTTCTGCGTAAGCAGGTACGTGGCGGCATTTGGCGGATTTTTGAGTCGTCGCGTGTATTAGGCATGCCGAGTGAAAGACTTTTTGGCATTTTTCACACTCGATGAAGTTTTTTGTATCTTTTTCACAGTGAAAACACTTAACTATCACTTTTTCACTATTAACTTCGGTAGTTTTTGTGGACGTAAGATCTCCACGTCTTTATCGTCGGCCATTTTGAATATATTGGTCACTATAAAAAAATAATAGGCAGAACTATCTCCAGCTCTCATTCTACAATTTACCTACGCAACAAATGCAAAAGATAAAATTAATGCCTACTCGTAGCCGCAGTATTGATAAACATCGTGATTGAAAATTGATTAAATAATATTATATATAATCCTATATCCTTAATAAATTGATTAGTTATTGTTTACACATCCTCTTATAAATGCATTTATTTATTTTATTTTATTTTTGATCTGTTTGAATTTCAAGATATAATATTTTCCTTTAAGGTTATGATATATGTATTCTATTGGCAATCTTTTTTTTTATTTTAAGGCCTGGGGGGATACCAGCTCGGAATGCGAAAGGGGAACGACTACTTCTCTTTATAGGTGTTATAGATATATTACAAAGTTATAGATTAAAGAAAAAGTTGGAGCATACTTGGAAGTCTATGATACATGATGGGGTAAGTCTACATATTATAACATCACACCTAACTCTATTTACCTTAACAATTATTATTTATATTACTCAGGGTTAGTTTCTTCAATTATAATTAACTTTATTTTAAGATAATTGTTATGCCTTGAGTTAATAGTCGATACTGGTAATCTATTCTTGAGGAAAGTTACACTCAGATTGGGTCCTTTTATCTTCTGCCAGTATTGGATTACGCAGTTGTCTTAGGTCCCTCAACGTTGATAAAACGGTGTGCTTTTCTTTAATTTCCTCCTCCTCCCATTGTTTTTTGAACCAATCAAATTAGGAAATTATTGAAACTGGGAATCGAGTAGGTAATTAAATAAATGCAATGTTTTATTGTCATATCAACAAAAAATAAGTCGAGATAGCCGCCAGACTTCAATGGCGGCATTTTTTAGTGTTTTTTAATAAGAGAAAAAATCGTACACATTTAGTTCAAAAGGTGCTGGAAATGAAGACCCTATACTTTTTGACACATAAATTACAGTGATGTCTGTATTTTGGCAAGCGTTTGTTATCCTTTGACGTAAATCCAGAATAGAAGCAGATGCATTTCAAACACCTTTTGTTTCAAATACCCCATAAAGTCCAACGAAGTCATATCAGGTCACCAAACCGGCTATTTCTTAGGCTCCAACGACCAACCCAACAACCATGGAAATGTCTGAAAGTAGATAACATGTTTGGTAATTCTTTCTGTCATTATTTCCAAAATTCTTCGTAACATGGGAAATAGATTGTTGGGGATTGACTACCATTTCACCAATAATATCAATTTATTTCTCTTCGGGGATATGTAGGTGATCTGGCGGCTATCAATTACTGTAAATTTATCTACAAGTTCCCAAATATATTTCCTACAGATAGGGCCATCTGAACCATTAAAGATTTTTTCAGTCTCGTGAAAATTATGCGTAGCACCATAAATAAATCGCCACTGTTTTTTCTTCCAATGGACGAGATTTGGCCAATTTAAAGGCACTGTTTAAAACCGAAAAATCCAACTAAAATATTTTAGCCTGACACATTCATCAAATTCTTTCAATACAAGATAAAGCTTTTGTCGTTATCGACAACAAAAGGTGTTTGAGGTGGAACCTTCTTCTGTTCTGGATTTACATCAAAGGATAATAAATGTTTGCCAAAATATTGACCGTATTTGAAAATGTTCGTCGAGGAATCTTAGACAGACTTTATGTGCAAGAAGTACAGGACCTTCATTTCCGGCATCTTTTGAACTGAATGTGTAAGAATTTTTCTATTAGATTTAATAAGATTAACATGCTGCCATTTTGTATTGATATTAAAGACTGACTTAATATTCTAGGATTAGATTAGAACTTCAAAGTGAACTGGCTTGGGCTACATTACCCCTTCACATTTAAAGTTTTATTT
>JAEQML010083485.1:0-10455 GCA_016904865.1 Pissodes strobi | reverse complement strand
TTATTTTGTGTTCTTGTTGGACTTCTCAATTCATTCAGTCGGGTAACGACTACTGGAATTTCGCAAAAAACAATAAATAATACGGACCTGTTAAAGTTTCAAAATTCTAATTTTATTAGATAAAAAAAATAATTTTAAGCAAATTAAGTTTCTGGCATTTGTCTCGTATCTGTTCCAGTTTTTAGTAAAAAATAATTCTATTGTTCACGTCACAGGAATTTCTTTAAAAAATGATAGCGCCTAAATGCTGTGAATAATGAAACCACATGTAAAGTCAAATAAATTGCTGAAAGAGACCTCCAGGGGTCAGTAAACACCCATCTATTCGACATGCTAAATGGTCTCTTAAGCGTCAAAAACTGGTCAGTTTGAGCCCAGAAGCGGAGCGCGCAACACTTGATAATGCCAGACGCGATTCTGGCGAAACGTCGCGTGAAGATGAAGAATTTCAAGACGAACGGATTGGCACCCAGAATATTGTTTATACATTTTCCACCATCCGTGAAAACCTACAAACTAACATTTTCATTGGCCGTCAAAATAGGTAGTAAAAGCTTAATACGAGATTACCTACCTATTCCATGAAGGGATAAAGATGGATACCTCCATCTGTGCATCAAGATTTTCTCTTTGACCTCACCATGTAGAAGCTTTTGACATTTGACGTCTGCACGATATTCATTGACGTCAAAATCGATCTTTTCGTATGTTTTACTCTCAGACTCTAAAAGACAAGAACGATTTTCAAAAATAAAGATGGGCATCTACATAGGGCTACCAAACAAAAAAAAATGGACTAATAATAATTGTTTGTTAAAACAGGCTGTCAGATATGTTGGAAACTACTTGAAGTAGGCGCGGAGTAAATCGATCACATTAACGAGATATTTGACATTGCTATTGTTGCTTGTTGCACTGTATTTCAGCAACTATTTAAAAAATCTCCTGGAACAAGAAACTAGTACCTCGTGAAACCGATGAAATTTAAGCGCGCAGTAGTTTCCAACATTTTTGCAGGATGATGAAGCAACATCAAACTAATAACCTAAAACTGCCCGTTTAAGGCCAGAAGAATCTGTGCTAGCCTGGTGTGGTATTCATAAAAAAACTAAACTGTGGACTTCCTTATCAGTAACACCTATCAGTAATACCTATCAGTATTTTTGTTGGTGTGTGTAAATTCAAGTAAACAAACTCGTCCTTTTGTATAGTGCTGGTATTGGTACTAGGATAATTTTTAGATTAAGATATGGGAAGAAACTACAACAAGTGTAAAGCTGAGGAAAGCGACTCCTACTCACTCGCTAGATGCGACAACTGCAAGACTCTTCTCTGTGTCAATTGTTCTACACTTACAGCATCAGAGCACAAAGGAGTTACAGTGAAAAAAAGATCTCCAGGTGTGACATACAACTGTAAGGAGTGTCTACAATCAAAAAATTCAGAAGTTGGTGAGAAAAACGCTGTCGCAATTTTGACTAAATTAGTTCAAAAGGGCTTTGACGAAATCAAAGGACTTGTTGCAAAAAATGATAAGTCATTAGACAAGATGTCCAAACTGGAATCTAACAAATAAAAGCTTGTGCTCCACAAACTCTGAGCAGCAAACAATGACATCCAAAGTGGATGCAACTGTTAAATGTGTAGCTAATAAAAGAACTAACCCAAACTAACCCAAAATTTCGATGAAGAAATTCAACACATTGCTAGTGCCATGACTGTACCCACAGCCTCCACTGATGATAAGGAACAACTACAACTTTTGAAGGAGGCCTACAATGAATTGAAAAGTGAATACGATGCCCAACAAGCTGAAATATTATGCCTTAAGAATGACTTGGCCAAGATCAGCGCCCGCATTGACAACAAAATTAACCCTCAGGTAAACCAACCTTCTGCAACAGCTTCTGAAAATTCTGGCTCCAAGTCCGAGTCCAAGTCCATAGAGAGCAAAATTTGCACTGGACCACAACGTCCACAACTTAAAATTGCAAATCCGAATATTGGCGAACGCCTTGCCAAGCTTTCATGGATTTACCTCGCTAATCTAGATGTCAACACTACTCCAGAAGCAATAATAGAAACACTGAATCCAGAATTTAAACACATCTATAAGTGTGAAAAACTGGCATCCAAATACGACAACCCAAAGAGCGCAACATTTAAGTTGGGCATACCGGAACACCTTGAAAAGGAGTATATGGCTGGTAACTTTTGGCCTGATGGAATATATGTGGATCTTTATAAGGCAAAATCAGACCAAAGAAATCAGTCACCAAGGCAAAATGGAGTGCAGGCCCCTCATCCCAAGACAACCTCCAAACTTCTCACGGCTGGCCAAGGATATTTTCGGCAGAACCAACAACGATGGTATCGGAAGTGAGCATGATCAGTTTAGGTAATGATCAGAGCTTGAGGAGACACACATGTTTCAAATCTTTCACCTAAACATTCAGTAAATTCAATGAATCTAAAACTCTTAAACTATTAATGCGCTGTGTCTCTTCGAAACCTGGTTAGAGTCAGAACAGGTTTGTGTTCATCAGTTTCGAGATTTCTCTCTGGGAAATGCATTTTGCCGCAAGAGTTCTGAGCATGGAGGAACTGCTATTTTTTTAAATAATAATATTGATTTTTATCCCTTACACAAAATCAATGACATTTCCTGTGAGATACAACCTACTAATAAAGAATCCGGATATCTGCTTAGTGTGCATCTATAGAAGCCCATTAGGCGACTTTGTAACTTTTTTAAATGTTTTTAACACATTACTAGAAAATCTATCCTTACTATCCAATCACAATAGAACAAGATCAATTATATGTGGTGACTTCAATACTGACTTCCAAAAACGAAATAATAATTCACTTTCACTAACAAACTTATTAACGTCTTATGGCTTTCACACAACAATTAAGCAACCTACAAGAGTCACACATACTCATAAGTCAGGTATTGATAATATAATATGCGACATAGAGCCTGATGAATACTCTGCAAGAGTGATAAATCTTAACATTTCTGATCACTATGGATAGATTTTTCCCCTCCGCCTTTAATTAAACTAACTAGACCTCCTACTGAAAAAGGTAAAGTAACTTTTTTAACATGTTATCCTGCCTTGAATGGGAATCAATTTTTTCTGGAGATTTAAATATAGACACGTCCTTATTACTAAATAACATTCAGTTCTGCTATAACACAGCATTTCCAGAAAAAACCACTACATTTTTTAATGAAAAAGATCCTAAAATAAATTGGTTTACTGACAAACTTAGAATCATCAGAGACAGACTTCACCTTCTGAAAGAATCACACAAAATATCAAATGACTATTCGTTAAAACAGGAAATATTAAAAATTCAAAGACTATAGAACCGAAATTCAAATTGCAAAAGTAACTGCAAACAGTGAATATATTTCTAGATGTAACAACAAAAACAAAACATTAAACCAAATAAAAACCTAACAGATTTTGGCGGCCTTTCCCCAGAACATTTTAACAACTACTTTTCAAATATAGCTCACAACATAATACAAAGCTGTTCACCATCTGATAGAACACCTCTGGAATAGTACAGAATGTCCAGGTTAACAACGAAAGTAACCTGAATTTTTTCGAATTTGTCTCTCCGGAAGAGATTGTGGAATAGTCGACAATCTGAAGAACTCCTCACCAAGAGATATGTTTGGTCTTAGTAATAATCTAACAAAATTCGCTCTGGAACCCATTCTTGAACCCCTTGTATATATCACCAATCTCTGTTTTGTGAGTAGATAAATTAAAAAAGTCATCCATTTCCTCTCTAAATGTTTTTTAAGGTCTGATGATGCCCTAACTGGGTGAAACATATGTTACCAGAGTAATTTTAATATATAAATGCTGTAGATTTTGAGATTTTTTCGTTCCTGCTTTTAATTGTGAGTAGAAGTTTCCCGTTTCCCTATTTATAAAAAGGGAGCTACCAATGAAGAAGCGAATTATCGACCTATTTCACTAACTCCTATAATTTCCAAAATTATCGAATCAGCCATAAAAAAAACGGCTTCCAGCTTATTTTGAGCAACACAATTTATTTGTAGAATCACAATATGGATTCCGTCCTGACCGCTCTACTACATTGGCTCTGGTCCAGTTGATGAATACTTTAACCATGGCCTTGGAGGAGGAGAATCTTGCTTCTGCTACCCTGTGTGATTTACGTAAGACTTTTGATTGTGTCGTACATGATTTCCTTCTTCAGAAGCTGGAACACTATCACATCACAGGCAGAGCCTTGTCATTGATTAAGTCATACCTGGCGAAGAGAACTCAGTTTGTGGAACTCAATAATCAAAGGTTCTCCCTGGAACGGATGAAGTACGAAATTCCGCAGGGATCCATACTTGGACCGATCCTCTTTATAATATATGCCAACGATCTTCCATATAATAATCTCCCGGAAGGTGAAACCTGCCTCTTTGCAGATGATACATCTCTAATCGCCGTCAGACAATAAAGCTTCACTCGATATTCTAACGCAAGACATACAGCAAACTGCAGGAAAGTGGTTCACAACTAATAAGCTAAAACTTAACGAGGATAAAACGCAGCATTTAATAGTTTCGTTAAAGTCTGATACTGACCCTACATAGACTTTAAGCTCACTTGGTCGTCTCACCTTGAAAGTCTCTCAAAAATTATCTACAAATCTCTACCTACTGAGATGAGAAAAGAAAAATGTAAGCTTAGATATGGTACGAATGGCACATTTTGCATTCTGTCACATGCACCTACAATATGGAATTCTTGTCTGGGGTCACTGTGGCAATCAACTTTTAATCTTCAGGTTGCAGAAAGCAGCTATCCGTGCAATCTCAGGGGTAAAATCTAGAAATCATTGCAAGCCACTATTTACCACCCATAAAATCCTCACTCTTAGCTCCCTTTTTATTCTTGAATGCCTTATGTATGTAAAAACAAATATACAGAATTTCACTGTTCACTCTGACACTCACACATATCTAACAGGCATGACATTGACACATGTCATCTAAGATTGAACAGATCAATGAATGGGGTAAATTTTTATGGTCCGAAATTTTACAACAAACTACCACTACATATTCGAAATCAAGATAATAAATAGTTTAAATCTATAATTAGATCATTTTTGATCTCCAAAGCCTACTACCAGATACATATACGAACTTTTGAGCGACAACTTAGTTGATACTTTTTGAACCCATTTTTTTCTCTTTGTTTTTGGTCACTTGTTAATGTTTATATACGTGTGTTTTGAATGTGTGAATGTACAGCATTCGGTAATGTGTTTATTGTATGTAATGTATCTCTTTTTTTAAATACTATATTTTCAAGTTTTATTCAGTAATTTTGACGAGTGTACACAAATTGTATTTTGTTTTAAAACAATAAATCATTTCATTTCATTTTAGTTGGGTTGGGTGTTGTACTATGTTCACAGAACGCTTGTGATCTTCCACATAATGTTATTTGCGTATATTTAGTATTTTTCAGCGTTATATTAGATTGCGCGTTTAATTTTTTTTCTGCGTTGTATTATATAAATATTTTTGGAACTCTTTAGGTGTAAGCATAGCTTACCAATGCTAATTTAAATAAGTATACCTCTGGTAGGGATACTATTTACTACTGTGGTTCGATTAATGGTCATAGTATATTTTCATATTATATTCCTAGGAAGTTGTTCTTCTCATATATCGTGGTAAATGATAAACATTGTCGTTCTGACTGATTAAATATCTACTATCTGATTATAATAATTTTACATAATGGCACAGCATATATACAGCAAACCCACTCCGCCTGAAATCCCGTGTCGAGATAGGGGCTGCTGCGCATCTAGTTGCCATACTCTCAGCCGCTCAAGCTAAAAGTTTCATGTTGACGCATGCTGACGCATAGTGCTAGAGTACAGATTCGGAGTCGTTAAATTTGTGTTTATTGCGTGAAAATTAAATATAATGAGTGGTATTCGTAGTGGAATAAGTCGCTGTGCGGCAATAAAGTGTACGAACAATTCAAAAAACTGTAATTTTAGTTTTCTTTAGGTTCCCACTAGATGTGAGAAGGTATGTAGTTACAGATTTTTATCGAAATAACTATATAAAGTATTTATAATTAAAATTAAAAATAACAATAGTGACTTAGATAACAAAACCAGTAGGTAGATTATTTTGATAGTGTCAAGGTTCTGTTTGTCATACCTATTGTGAAAGTAAGTGATTTAATATCACATTTTGTCGAATTTAAAAAAAAAATTTGGAGCAAAAAAAGAATGAAATTTCGTTTAAGAAACCATATATTAAATGATTCATTTTTATATCTAAAGGAAATTAATTTTATTTCTACAGAGCACAATTTTGGGTGCAAGCATGTGGTAGGGAAGATCTGCTAGAGTGGTTAGACAAATTGTGCACACCACGTCTTATCGGTTATGCCAAGTTCATGTTGAGGGCAAAATATTCTTAATTACGGAATCGGGTACACAAAGAGGCAGTTGCCCGAATATTTCCGTCAATGGAAGGGTCTTCCAAATCAACACCAATTGTTAGTCAATTTATAACGACAGCTATAAGCTTGGATATACATTCGACAGGTAAAGTTGAATAATTTTTTGCCTAAATTCTTTAATACTTATTTTAGCTCTCCATGAATAAATTAGTATATTATATAATTAGGATATAATGTGCGAGGTTTATAATGGCCTTCTCAACCGAAATATACCTAGTTGTCAAACTAACAAAATGAAACTTAAATGCCATTTTCCGTTTCATTATTTATTTATGTGTTTTTTTCATTACAATGATTTACCTAGGGAGGGAAATGTTACTTCTCATTAGAGAAATTAATTCTCATCCTATAAATTCCAAATTTTTTAAATTTACAAAATAGATGTTTATTTAATTGTGGAAAGTGATACTTTTCGCACATAATAGGTACAGAGTTATCCAACGAGGACTAGACAAGTGATTTTTTGACTTTCCCTGTACTTTTATAACAAAAAATTGAAATAGCCATCTTATGTAATTTTCTCCAGCGAATTCGGACATGTTCAGCAAAAAACAATTGAACATCAAATAAAAGTGCTAGGGGTCACTTTCATATTTTTTTAAATGGAACACCCTGAATATTACTACATTTTTGGACTCTCTAGAATATTATACACAAAATCTAAACAGATTTTGTGTATAATATCATATACCTATCTTTAGCTGTTTACCAAATGTTGACAGTTGAAAGTCGGGTACTGTTGTGTCTGTTGATTCTTTGACAGGCTCTAAAATCTAAACCACACAAGGTCAAA
Source organism: Pissodes strobi (assembly GCA_016904865.1). NCBI lineage: Eukaryota > Metazoa > Arthropoda > Insecta > Coleoptera > Curculionidae > Pissodes > Pissodes strobi. The sequence continues at coordinate 3,126 of JAEQML010083485.1, read as the reverse complement.
GAAAACGGTTTGCACATTCCTATCTTAAGTTTTCATAAACTATCGAATGGCAGTATTTTCGAATTTAACCTGCGGATAAAATTAACCGGAACTTTTAAACTTCCGGTTAAATTCAAAGTTACTATCATTCGATAGCTTATGACAACCCAAGATAGGAATCTGGAAACCATTTTCTTGATCTTGAGCGGTTTAGATTTTTTGATTAGATATTTTGTTATAACAAAGCATATACATATTTTTGTTATAACAATGCATATAGACGCCTAATGATAATTTTGTTGTTTGTTACACGCATGGAAGCCCTATTTCAACAAAATTTTGAAAAATTCTCTGTAAGATCAAATGTTGTACAAGAGTTTATTAAATTAAGTGATCCAATTTTGTTTAAGCATTCTTGTAGCCACTTTTCACAGCAATTTGTAATACGATTATATAATAGAATAAGACTAAGTATATTATACTTTAAAAGACATAAATAGGAATTTTAAATCAGTGGATCCCAAAACTGGAAAATTAATGTATAATTAGAAGTAAGTTTATCTCTCGATATATTTTGTCACTAATAATATTATATTGTTTAATATTGAGTAAAAGTGCCACTTTTTGTGGCCGGAAGGTAGGTACAATATTTTTTATACATATATAAAAAGTGACACTTTAACTTCATCTACAGAGTAGAAAAATTGATGTTTTTCAGACATTTGAAGAAAAATATATTTTTCTACTTCTATACTTTAATTGATTTATTAGATATTTACTACTAGTATCATAATGAGACTCCTTATGATACCTTTTTTTTATGATACAGGGTCATTACTATTCAAAATGCAACATCACTGCAATATTCGGTCAATATCAAAAATTGCCATGGCCGTGACATTTAAAATGTATCAATTTTGACAGTTGATAGTTACTACTTAGCTAGTAAATTTTGAAAGCTAGGGCCATTATTTTTCATTATAATGAATGGCCGTAGAAAAAATATTAGGTTTGTTCTAGCAGCGATTTCAAACGGTTCCAAACCATCCGGAGTTTGCGCATAGCGATATAACCGACGCTTATATCGTTATGCGCAAACTCCGGACAGTTTGAAACCGTTTGAAATCGCTGCTAGAACAAACCTAATGTATGCAACTCACATTTAATGACTTTTAACCAATAACTCTTATATCTAGTCGGTTTTGTCTTAACCCGCTCGCATTCATTATGACACTCGCCTAAAGCCTAGGGCTCGGGTTGTAATCATTAAATACTCGTTGCATAATATGCTATTTTCTACACCCATACATAAATTTTATATTATCACTGCAATCTATAAAATGGATAAGTAAGCAATTTCGGTAAACTGAAAGGATATGCATTAATATCCGTTCTAAAACGGATATGAAACCTACCAATGAGAAGCCATCTTATACGTTTTGTCGTAGAAAATGGTAATACTTAGTGACTCGAATAGTGATTAAAACACATAAGAATGTAGTCAATAATTTAACCCTTTGCGGTCGTTTTCATGCCACAGATGACACCAGCGTAGTCGTTCACGTTTACACAACATTTTATTTTCAGATCGCTTGGCATCTCATACATGACAAACCTAAAAGCCGGTTTCGGTCACTGGCATTTCCCACATGACACAAATCAAAAGTATTTTGGCTCGTTAGTCATTGGTGTCATGGCAAAACCGATAACAAATTTGAATTGCGCGGCAAATTTTATATAGGAATCGACTTGTCATTTTTCTAGGAAGCCGTTGCTTGTCTGGTATAGTTTGTAAACCGAGCGTTGATCGTTACGTCATACCTTGATTTTCTCTCTCATACCACCGTCAATCGGGGGTGACAGAAATTTGACGTCACGGACGTACGTTGAGCTGCGCATGCTAGGATATCAGATGAATTTAATGAAATTCCTCATCTGTCAAAGTGTCAAATATATATTCATTTACTTTTTAAAGTCCCTCCAACGTATTTTTTTGTTTTTATTTGTGATTGTTATCGCAGTTGAAAATGCCTGGACATCGGTACACTGAAAATGAGCAAGTCCTCATTTTAAAACTAATAGACTATTTTAATCGCGAAAAAGCAGCAGGAAAAACGCTTTTACCCGTGAGTGCAGTATATACCTAATGTAAGTTGATACAAAAGTGCAGTTTTAACAATATATAAAGAGTAGGATTATTTGTTGTAGAGAGTTTCTGATGAGTTCTTTAGGAATATCGTCAGCCACTGGGTAAAGAATGCATTGAAAGGTAGTCTAGAACTTGTTGACTTTAAAACCAAGGCAAATGTTGCTATTATTTCCTCTCATGGAGAGCCTCTTCACAAAGTTCATGGCCATATTATAAGGAGAGCATGTATGCTATGTATGAGAAAGGTAATCTGCATTTAATTTTTCATTATTTTAAATAATTTATTAATTATTTCGGTTTTATTGTAGGCGAACATCTCACACTGCGTTCATTGCACACGGATCTGATGAATATTGACATAGTGCAGATATCCACTGATCTGCTAATATAATCCTATTGAGATGGTATGGTCAGAACGTAAGCTTTCAGTTCGATACATCCTGTCACAAGCGAAACTGTTTTAAATTTGTGGAATGAAGCACTTCAAAGGGTAAGAATCTTGTCCAACTTTTAGATACTGCTATTTTATAAGAGAATATGTTTTAGATTACACTAAAAAAAATGGAGAAATTATGTTCATCACACAAATGCTATAATACAATTAACGAGGACTGGAAAAAGGAGAGATGCTTCGGATATATTACCGGTCATTATCGATCTCAATTCTTGTCACTCGGATGATGATGATGTGTATTATTTTAGCGATGAGCAGGAAACAGTGTGCTCATAAGCACAGAAGATACTATGACCCTTAAATTACAACATCTCTTTCCATGGATTGTGTGATGTGGTTTTTTTTTATAATGAGTGAATTATTGTTTTTTATGATGAGTTGAATTATAGTTTTATTATCTTTTGTCTTGTCTGTCATTTGTGTTTGTATAAAGAAAAATATGATTTTAAATTGTTAAAGTTAACACATATATGCCAAACCTTTACTGTTGTTGTATATGAATCATGTTATAGCACACTTTAAGTTATATAAAATGTTTTGTTTT
>JAEQML010083484.1:0-10455 GCA_016904865.1 Pissodes strobi | reverse complement strand
GTCCCAGGAACTAACGTTGTCATTATATTTCGTTACTATAAAGTGAAAAGGTAGTACAATCACTATCTTGCTACGTAGCGGCCTTCCTCTAGCGACCTCTACTTTGCAAAAAAGTTTTCAAATGAAATAATATAATATGACGTCGCGGAGTCATGACCATGTTAAAGTTAATAATGAATGGAGTGATACATAAACTAGTTCCAAGTTTATTACGAAAATAATGATTTTTAATCGTGTATTTCGGGTACTTCTAGGAATAATATAAAAACGCACATCACTTTATTGACAAATATAACCGGTTCATGGAAATATTTTAACGCGCCATCAAGTTAACGTAGTTTTGTAGAAATTTACGGAGAAACAATAATATCAAAAATACTATTTCATAATGTACAAAAGTGTATTTGAGTTCTAGTTAGAAAAATAAATTCTTAAAGCAATATAAAAATTGGGAAAATAAAGAAAAAAAATCCATTAAAAATCATGACTTTAAGAAATGGCTACGTCGCTACGATAAAGGTAGGCCCTTCTCTATAAAATAGCGGGGCTACCCATTTCTTACTTTAAAAGATCTGCTCAATCTGAAATACATCTATATGTTCACTAAACTGATTCGTGTGCCGGAGCACTCGACTCAGTGGGCTGTAGTAACCATAATTAGCAGAACAAGAAGTAGTGTCACAGCCAGACATGGCATGAGCAAATAAAATATACTCTTTTGGTATGCCTAAGTTCTTCTAAATTTCTAAAATATTTGTGAATTTATCTGGCTTGCCAGATCTGCCTGGCCGTAACATAAATATTTTTGATGATCTACCCTGTAAGTTAAAAGTACAGCAAGGTCCGTGTTATCGCCAACTAGAACCAATAGTGAGCCAGAACCACCTAAATTAATTGCCGTCTCAACTAAAACGGTATCAGCATCTCCTTCGGCTTGTATTACTCGCATTCCTGCACCCTCAAGCCTTTTTGTAAGTATTGTGATGAATAATGTCTTGTTTTTCACGCTGGATAAAAATGTTGCTTGACTTACTGTGGTTGCAGTATTTTCCGTAAATGTGATATCAATACAAGAAAATTTCCTTGTACGGCGAATCTGTTCCTGACACTTTGTGGAGTTTTCAATATCATACCCATCAAACACTATTGTTTAATTGGAACCATAATGATAAGTAACAGATAAGTAAAGTTTCTTCAGACTTGAATGTACAAAGAATTCAGTTAAAAGGCTGTGTTGGATTAACTTGCACTTCCTGGTAATATACCTTTAAATTTTTGAACATAAAAGATAAAGGTTTAACTTTACCGATTCTTTCAGTTAATCACATTTGAAGCCACTGTACCTGATGAAATAGACATTAACGAGCTAATTTGATTATCAAACGGGTTATTACCTTCTAGCCAATTAAGGAGTTTCTGAAGATCATTAAAATCTCGGTTTCCCGTTGAATCACGTAGCTCCTTATGCTGCTCTAAATAGCATGGTTTCGACTTTGCAAACACTTCTAATGAGTCACATACTATGGTAGATTCTCGCAAGGACAATATCCATTTCCACAATACAGCTTCCTTAAACCCTTTCCACGTGTTAACTCGCCTTCTGACTTCATGGACCTCATAAGGACCTGTTTAATTGTAATATCCGTCCATAAACCAGACCAAAATTTATCTGAATTACGCCTAACTGCAAAAGAAGTTGTAAACTTGATATATTCATCATCTCTAAATGAAGTTTTCAAGTGATTCATCTGCTGCAAATATTGATGGGCCGATTTAGCGTAACAGAGGTGTCCACTTGAATGGAAATATGGCAGCATATTTTTAACACAATATAAATGAAGTTCAAAATCCCAGATTCTCTCTGCATAAATAAACATCTTGACCAAGTCAATTTGTTCCCAATATTCACACCATAGCTTTCCTGTTCTACTGAAGTGACGTGCACGTGCGATTTTTTTCTATCTTTCAATTCTTTCAAAATAGGTTCTATTGCATCTTTCAGGGAGAAATCGAATGATTGGACTTAAAATTCATTAAAAATTTGGCTTAAAAAATTTTTGATCCTTTTAAGGACATATTTTTTGCAAATCCCCTTTATTTTGGAAGTTATAAAACACTTTATTTTTGTGTGTTTATGCTTATTAATTTCGATCACTTGATATTTTTTGATATATATAGTAGTTTTTAAGTTATTACGGAATTTATAAAAAAAAGTACCATTTTTCAAGATGGCGGACTGATTTTGAAGCCTTTTGGTCAACGGGATCAATGGGGACTTTTAGTATGTTAAAAAGAACGACTAGTACTACCTTTTTTTGGTGGTCGCAGCTTTATGTTAATTTGTTCTTGGTTGGCCTCTACCAAAGGTCTAGATACACTGGCTTAGTGGTAATAAAAGCCGAGATCGAAATTTAAAAATCATGTTAACTATAATAGCCAACTTTAATTACCCTAATTAGCAAAGACCGGCGGTACTAAAACCGAGGTTGGAATTTACAAAACATGTAAAAACGCTAATTGCAACATTCAAATTTATAGCGACTTAGGAATTTTAAGTGTTTTTAATAAAAACATTTTAATTGCTAGATACCTACTAATTCCAGATATTCCAAGAGAAAACAAGCCTTCAAAGATCGTATAAAAATCTAAAAATCTTTGGGAAAGATTTAGTCAGAAAATATTCTTCACGCGCGATAGTACATACGTTACTAAGCCCAAGAGGGGCCCCTGGAAAAGTCAGTCTGAAAAGGTATTCAAAAAACAGTCATCACTCGCGATTGCGAGTTGCCCGACTGGGCCTTGGAAGAAGTCAGTCTGAATGTCTGAATCAAAGGTTGACGCATCTCGAAAATGCCCTTGTGGCACCGGGGATCTGCAAAAGCTCATCCCTCGAAATATTCTGAGATTCTCGAAAGAGATAGGAATTTTCGTGTAAAATAGAAGGGTATACACAAAAGATCAATTGTGGTCGAGGTGTTGAAGGGCAAATCTTGCCGAGCGACCCCTTTACCTACCATACCATCATGCCATGCACACAAAGGGGCTTCGAAAAGTGGTTACAAAATAACCATCCCAAGTCGTAGAACGTTACTAAGCCCGAAAAGGTAAATTCTGTTCAAAATTCATGTTTCCTAAAGTGCGGTTACGTAATCAGCTCTAATAGGGATTGAATCGGTTACGGTTTATACAATAAGGTATAGAAAGTAAGTTGTAGCGTTCAGACTCTGTGAGTTTTGTAATGGAATGTTCAAGATTCCTAGAAATGTACTCTCCTAATTTGGGTGTTAGTAAACAGACTAAGTGTTAGTGAAAATTTGGATTTCTTTTGGTTTTAATGCCATTTTACCGGTTTGAAGTTTAAAGTTTTAGAGAGTCAGAAAAATAGACAACAGCGGGATAAATGTTGAGAATGCTAATTAGTTTCTTCTTATTATTATGCCATATCTTATTTCGTGGCGAACTCTTGAAATAACTGGGTCATAACAGACATTTCCCGAACATATTGGGGTCAACCACTGAATTAATATAAAAATGCTCCCTTTAAGTTGTGTGCTCCCTTAAATTCGAAATCTCAATAATTATTTGAAAACGGAAAGTAGTTTGGCCTACGCTAAGGTGTATTGAAGTACAGAAAAGTGAAATGAAGTTACTGACTACTACGTGGAGAAATAGGGGTTGTTGCCCATCGCGTCTAGGTAAATTAATGTCATCAAAATAGGGTGTCAACACACTGGTACTACGAACCTGGTTTTATAAAATGAACAGAAGTTGAAAACACAGTGCGTCCATAAAAAGGTGTAATCGGCGTTCATTTCAATACTGAGAAGCATAATTCACACCTCAAAATTTTCTTTTGTAAATTAATAGAAGTGGCAATCTTTATAATTATCGAACTTACCTTTTTTTAAATGAAAAACTCACCATTCCCAGAAAGACACCGTATATCAAGTGCGAGTCGAGCCGAGAAAAATAAATACACCATTGTTTACAGAGGACCAATTGTTATGCTACTAAGCGCTAAACACGCAGCCGCCAATCTATTATTTAAGTCGCGAATATGTCCGTTAAATCTAAGTTTTTCCTCAAAAGTTAATCCCAAAAATATAATAAAGGGTTTAGATTTGTGCAAGTCGATTGAACAGATAGAGAACCTAAAAGTCAAGACACTCGTTTTGTCAATGCTAAAGCATCAGCAATAATATTGTGTACCGCACATCATCACCCGATTCCTCGCCAAAGAGTCGTCGTGTCATGCAAATAAAGTAAATCTGTCCTGAATACCCAAAAGAGCCAAATAATTGATATAAAAAAATTATTTGATTAGTACGGTTATCGAACTGAGCTCAATTCGTTTTTACCTATAGACACTTACCGGATATATATATATATATATATATACATCATTGATTATTTCATTGATTTAGTGTGCCTTTATCGATTGATATAATGATATTATCGCTGCCATGAGATTAATTTAGATTAGTTTTGTTTAGTAATCACTTCGTTTATAATAGTAGATATTACCGATTATATATAAGATAACCGCTGAAGTATTTATTGATTTATTATAAAGCTAGTTTAGTAAAATGCTTCCTATTTATAGTGTTTCGTGATTGATTGCATTTAGTCAAACCTTTAAGAATCCAATGTTTGGTTGAAATTATTTCAATATTAATATTATAGGACCTAGATAAAAACTTAGTACCTTATTTTGCTTTGATTTATTAGTCTCATAATATAGATGAAATACATTATAAGAGAATCTTCCCATTAGTTTAAGGGCGATACCATAACTTCAAATTAATTGTCTTTGGAGTCTTTGTGAAAGTTTTTAATATTTAAATAAAAAAATTATTTGGGATCCCCATGTTTATTTTGTTAAATTAATGTCACACGTACCTTTCCTTAATAAATGCCTTTGATTTATAATTTTCATAATATTCTTGTCTAGGGTATGTTTCTAAATTTTACTGCCTTGATTTCAATGTGTAAAAATCATTGATATATTCCTAGTTAAAAATTTAGTGGTGCCTTCACCTAACTGACAACTCATAGACCCACGCCTTTAAAACCGATGAGTGAACCTGGCATATGGACCGCATGCTGAGCAATTGACAAATCAAGTTATATAAGCGCCCAAAAAACGTGTCAATATCGAATCATTATCAAGGCATATTGAAAAAGTCTAAAGCTCAACTGAACTTGATACTTGATTATTCAGTTTTTTTAACTTATTTGCTTGTGCCATTTTTTTGCCTGGGTAAATATTTTAGTATTGCTCTTTGTTATTAGGTATATCATAAAGTTTAGTTTCAAACATCTCATGCAAAAAGGTTTGCGACATTGTTTCAGCTTTTTTTTATATATCTCGGAAAATACTGACCCCAGCCTCATGTCACTTTTCAAACTGGTGTAAGCTATCTTTTAGACTACAGCTCAGTTGTGAAACACATGCTTTCAACTTTTAAAACATTTAATTTTAGATGTTGGCAAATCACATCTTTCCTTAAGTCGGCTCAAAAGGATAATGGACATGTCTGCTGATTCGTTAGAAGTATACGCGAATAATAATAATAATAATAATAATAATAATATAATAATAATAATAATATCATTACTATTCGGTGACCGAATCCGTTATATTTTTTGCGGACTGTATACCGTGAATCAGGCAGATGGCTTTAAAGGTCTGTTCAGAGCTTCCAAGTTATGATATTGCATGAACGTAAAGGTTCAGTGATAACTGACCATATTAACTATATAAGTTAGTCTTTACTCTTTACTTACCCCTAGAAAATCTGCCTTCTTATCTAAAATGATCCTCAACCATACTCCTTCCCAATCTTCGTCGGTGCCAACGGTTACCATTCCATACCACCTGTCCGGTTGGTAGGGATTTAAGAGCTCGTACTTCAACACATCTGGACAAGGAGATACCAGCTGACTGTACACTATGTTAATTATCAACGAAAGCAAAGTCACAAGATAAATTAACATCTTTGTTTATTACCTGAAAAAAAAATAGCATGAGTACTTTTTAACGGTTTGTACAAATTTTGAAAGCTTTCGCAGCCTTGACCAGTACAAAACTAATCTAAGCTTAGTCGTGTGCTACTGACTTTAACACCGCAAAGCTGTGATCAGAAAGTATGTGTTAGAAGAGTATCACAAGTTGTCAAGTATATTAATTATAGGTATAACCCTGTATCATTCAGTCAGATAGTTGTTAATATATCTATGGTCAGTCCAATGCTATTTGTCGATTATTTGTGCATAACTTTTTTATTTATTTTTTTATGACAGTGGCACACACATTAAAGGGGGATCCTATGGCGCTCGACGAGCGGTGTGTGTGCGAAGGTGTTGATTGACACGGTTCTTGAATAGTTGTAGGTTGTAATTAGTGGGAAACAGATGTCCTGGAAGTGAGTTCCACAGTGATGCAGTGCGCCAGACAAAGTAGTTCTTGTAAAGCGATGTTCTAGGTGTTTCTAGTTGTACGCCGAACTGGTGCGCTCTTGTCGTCTGACAGAAGTTGCCAGGGGCGGGATGTTGCGGGTCAAATCCTGGGAACATCTGCCGTGAAAGTATCTGTAAAACAGACACATCTCTGCCACATGTCTGCGGTGTTCCAGACCATCCAGATTCCGGGTCAACTCTGGGTCGCCGACGAGACGCACAGCTCTCTTCTGAATGGAATCCAGCAGCTTTAGGGTATGCTATCAAGGGATATCCTAAGAAGCTGTCAGTGGTACTTTTCTTTCTGGCTTATCTCCTTACAAACACTTTATCATTGCTGTGTCATATTTTATGCAGCTATCAAGGACTATTCTGAGAAGCCTCCAGTGGTACCAGAATCAAAAGCCGGGATTGTCGATATTGGTGCAGCTATCAAGATATATCCTAAGAAGCAGTCAGTTGTACTTTTCTTTCCTGCTTATGTCCTGACAGACATTTTGTCATTTCTGTGCCATATTTTATGCAGCTATCAAGGAATATTCTGAGAAGCCTCCAGTGGCACCAGAATCAAAGGCCCGGCCGTCAGGGACTGTCGATATTCATGCAGCTATCAAGGGATATCCTAAGAAGCCATACTTTTCTTTCTGGCTTATGTCCGTACTGACACTTTATCATTGGTATGCCATATTTTATGCAGCTATATCAAGAAATATTCTGAGAAGTCTCCAGTGGTATCAGGATCAAAAGCCTGGCCGTCATGGGCTATCAATATTCCTGAAGCTATCAAGGGATATCCTAAGAAGTCGGCAGTTGTACTTTTCTTTGTGGCTTATGTCCTTACAGACTCTTTATTATTGCTGTGCCATATTTTATGCAGCTATCAAGGAATATTTTGAGAAGTCTCGAGTGGTACCAGAATCAAAAGCCAGTGATTGTCGATATTCGTGCAGCTCCCAAGCGATATTATAAGAAGCCGTCAGTGGTACTTTCCTTTCTGGCTTATGTTCTTACAGACACTTTATCATTGTTGTGCCATATTTTATGCAACTATCAAGGAATGAAGCTGAGAATTAAATGCATAAATCCTTGGTGGCTCTCAACTTGAATATGGAACACAGGTCTGGTCTCCCAGGTATGATCAGTACATTACCTTAATAGAAAAAGGGAAGAATAAGTTTCTTAAATATTCTGCTTATAAAATGGGAATCCCAGCGGTAAACTATGATAAGGAAAATAATATTAGATACATTAAAGTTAACAACACTTTCCAATAGGACGACTCAACTTGACTCTGTATTTATTTTCAAACTACCAAACAACATTATTCATTGTCCTGAACCTTTGAGTAGAATCAGTTTCAATATTCCGTAGCGCAGACTGAGATCCTCTGAGCTTTTTCACATAACATTTCACACTACTGACTATGGCTATAATAATCCATTTGATAGGGCTTTTAGATTTCTGAACAAACATTGTGATATTGATCCTTTTGGTTTGAGTTTAAAACAGTTTTAAGCATAAAGCTATTATATATAGTAAATTGTGGTTTTTTTGATGTGATTGTGTACAGAGTAGATTTACTAGAAAATATTATGTTTATTATTATTATTACTATTATGCTGTAATGGGGTGATCCCGTAAATTTAATAAATAAAAAAATAAACTGGAATTTTGGCCATATTGTTTTTTTATTTCTGTTGTTTAGCTAATTAATGCCCTCTGATAAGCTTCCAGTGGTACCAAAACCAAAAGCCTGCCCGTCATGGTCTGCCCATAAAATTAGATTTGATTTTCTCATATTTTTTATTTATTTCTGGCTTATGTCCTTATAAACACTTTAATCAGTGATGTGCCAAAACGATATATTGTGCAGCTACATGGGAAAAAATTCCAATTTAATTTTATGAGCAATACCTGACGAACTGGAGGTTTCTTAGGATATCCCTTGATAACTGCACGAAATATCGTTATGGCAAAGCTATGATTAAAGTATTTACAAGGACAAAAATTTGAATTTGATTTCTTAGGATATCCTTACGGTGGTAAAACAATGATTAAAGTGTCTACAAAGGCATAAGTCAGAAAGAATTTAAACCAAATTATGGGAAAAATTCTAGTATAATTTTATGGACAGTCCTTGACGGAAAGGCTTTTGATTCTGGTTCTGATACTACTGGAGGTTGCTTAGGATTTCCCTTGATAGCTGCACAAAATATCGTTTTGGCGCATCAAATATTAAAGATCATGGCTTCATGGCATAAACCAGAAAGAAATTAATCCTCTGAAGTAACACTTCTTTCCTAATAAATATTTTTTAAACGGTATTTGAAAATATTGATATTAACAACATCTCGAATATCATTATTCAATTTATTTTAAAAATAAGCAACCAGTGGACACGTATATATTATAACGTTTTCATTAAAAAAAAAACGAAGGAGGAATAACCTTTCATGCGATATTGACATTTTTGGTATGGAGCAAAAGAAATAACCTTAACCTTCGTCCACTAAATTTTGTTGTTCTAGGTCTGGGTTTGGTTAAACGGGTTTTCAGACATTTGTCCTTTTCGGTAGATTTCAGATATCATTAAACCGATAAACAATAGAATAGACGGGACATGGAACTATTTAAATTTAAAAAAGCAAAATTCAACAAATAATTTATTCTTATGGTAAAATACCTAGGTATATATTTTTTCAATGAATTTAACTCGGGAAATGTAATTTCCCCATAATAATATCTGGGGTAATTCCCATAAGCGCATCTAGATGTTTTAGTAATTTTGATACACGAGTGTAATTTAGGGGAATACTTCCCGAATAAATTTTTTTGACATATATTCGCACACATACAAACATACAGACAGACCTAGAAAAAGATGATGATAATGATCAATTATTTCATCATGAAATTAAAGATAAATACCTATTTTCAGTACAGGTACAAGACTATTATACACACGTAAGCAGCAAATAATACACCATGTTTTCTTATAATATAAGAAAAATTAAAGTCATTGTTTACCCACCGTATAAGAATATCTTCCGAAAATCAGGAAACCACACACTTAGTCGATGGAATGAAACAAACAATAAGCAATAAGCCACAAACAATTTAAGTAAATTTAATATTAATAGGCATAAATGTTAATAGATAATTGATGACTGTAGAAAGTAGGCATTCCCCAATATTAAAACCAGTTTTTAATTTGTATCTAGACTAGAATTTATACTTTGAATCTCAACGTCGCCTAAATAAATAAAAGAACAGACAACCCCTTTTGTAATGCAAAACAAATATGATTATCGTTCAAGCGACCTACTCTTGATGGCACACCAAACTGTCGTTTTTAAGATATAAGCCAGATTATATTTGGTAAACAAACTGCTTTATCTATTCCAAAAAAGAAGAACTTTGCATTGGCAAAACTAGTAGGGTCGCATTCATTTCAAGGCGGTTAGGGAAGAATTCTTCACGATCTTGTTAAGACTGCGAGAACAGGAAATATGGAATCCCCGGAGTTTGGGCCGCAACGGTCAACTGAGTTCAACATTTTTCTGCGGTCGTTTAAAGTTCCCGCAAATAAGAATAATCAAGCCGTTATGCCAATTGAAAACCAGCTATTCGGCGGCAAATTTAAAATGATTCCTTAGTGAGTTAGAATAAAGGACAGACGACACTACCGTATTTTCTGGTTGCGCGAAACGATATTACTGGGCGGAGCTTGTGGTGGTACAAATATGGCGCCTTCCACAGTATCGGACTCGATATTTGCGGCCAGAGAATTTTTATTTTATTTACTTATTAAATGCTTTGTAATACAAAACTGTAGATTTGTGAATAGTGCTAAAGAGGTATTTAGATTTCACATAAAATAAACAAGCACATAGGTGCTAAGCATGTCTTTGTGCATGGGTGCTATTGCTAAGCACCCGTATGTGCATAGGAAAACGTGTGTTCTCATTCTTCCCTAGTAAATATTATACATATAGG